>PVKU01006118.1:0-109866 GCA_004027475.1 Anoura caudifer
TGTTTACCAACAAGCTAGTAAATGGTGGTGTGTGTGGTGTGTGTGGTGTGTGTGTGGTGTATGTGGTGTGTGTGTGGTGTGTATGTGTGGTGTGTGTGGTGTGTGTGTAGTGTATTTGGTGTGTGTGTTGTGTGTGTGTTGTGTGTGTGCTGTGTGTGGTGTGTATGTGGTGTGTATGTGGTATGTGTGGTATGTGTGTTGAGTGTGGTACGTGGTGTGTGTGGTGTGTGTGTGGTGTGTGGTGTGTGTGTGCGGTGTGTGTGGTGTGTGCAGTGTGTGTTTCTAGGTTTAGGAAAAGCAGCGCAATCCTTACCTTGAGCGAACGATCTATTTTCATTGATTAGTTCAAATGGCAAAGAATTTTAGGTCACGACTCACCCTCCTCGCCTGCCCCAAGTGAAGTGCGCGCAGCAGGGTTTGGGCCAATTTTTCGTAGACGTGCGGCACAGCTGGGGCGCGCACTCACAACCACACCGCGCCGGACCCAGCCACAGCCGGACGCCATTGGCCGCTCCGCTCCCCTGCCCGCCCGGTGTCCCTGCAGAGAGCCACCGAGCCCCCCTCAGGAGGGCCCCGCAGGCACTGCAGGCAGGGCCACCTGTCCAAGGTGCGCCCGTCACCTCGTCACCTCGTCACCTCGTCACCTCCACCGTCCAGCCCCCCGGGAGGCCGGCTGTGTCTCCGGAGGAGCTCTCGTGCTGGATTCAGACCTGAGCTGGACCCGCTCTGCCACCAGCTAAGGGGCGGTCACGCCGCTGGACCTCAGCGTCACGTCTCAGAGCAGGACTGAATCATGCTGACCCCTCCCTGGAACAGGCCGGCGCGCCGACCGAGGCAACCTCAGTCCCGGGCTGTCTCGAGGCTCCGCACGCGCCGGTGGATCCAGAACCAAGGGCCACGGTGCGCAGCCCTCTGGGCTCCCGGCGGGCTCAGCCCGGCTCCGGGGACCTCAGGGACGGGGACGCCCGATGACTGACTTCTCCATCCTCAGTGCTTCTGTCTGTGGGACGAGCCGCCGGCTCCCTCAGGGTGGGGACCGGGGACGGGCTTCCTGAGTGACACGGCTGTCGGCGATCGCGCCCCGACACGCATGTCTCATGTCGCCCTGTGAGCGCGATCGAAGCTCCTGCGGCTCAGGCACACGGAAATGAGGTCGCCGAGCTGGGGTGCGGCCCCAGCGCTGGGATTATGCGGCCGTCCTCAAACGCCGATGTTCGGATGTCATCCTGTTGACAGCAGCCTCAAACGCTCTGTCATAGCACCAGCAGTCACTCGTTACGACGTCGGTGCCGTGTGCAGATGCCAAACCCAGGTACCGCGGCTGCGACGCCACACTGGAGCATCCTGCCGTCACGCTGATACCTGGACAGGAAAGGGACGCAGGTCAAGCTGTCATGAGTGTTTCTTTTGTTCTAGTGCTGCTGTGTTTACAATTTCCTTCTGCTAGGAGCCGTGCGGCACCTTTTCGCTCTTTCGTGGAATCATAATTTTTAGGAAAAATAATCTGTATAAAACAGTCCCACAGGCTGCGCTCTCCGGGAGAACTCTAACCATGAAAGTGCCTGGGGGGAAAAAAACCCAAAACAAAACAAGGCCTGCCATGGAATTCCAGGTCCACAGAGGGACAAAGACCGGGGTGGCGGGGCGGACGCTGGTGGCAGGGGCTGGTGGCAGCTGCAAGTCCCATGTCCTGGCTGTCTCACCTCAAGGACACTTGTGAAGCGAGCCTTGTGCCTGCATGGGGAGGGGTGCCTCCCGGGCTGACAGCAGAGGGCCGGGCCCCCCCAGGGGACTCGGGCTGGGGGGGCTAGAGGCGCTGCCACTGTCCAGGCCCAGGATTAAGTGCCGGATTAGAGAGGGAACATTCTGTCCACCCTCCCCTGCCTATCAGCCGCATTCACAGGGCTCCTTCCAAAACATGCTCGCCGGGGTGCCTTCCATTCATCACCCTCACCGTGGACGCAGCCACCCAGACCAAGGGGCATCGGAGGTTAATTAAAGCCAGGTAACAGGAGGAAGCGAGGGCAGCCCTTCAAAAATGTCACGGGGCCCAGGGGCAAAGACCTGCAGCATGAAGGCCACCTCCCCGGCGGCCTGGTCCACTCTCGCCCCGCCTGTGGCTGGCACCAGGTCCTCTCCCGGTGCTGATGGACGGATGGGAGGGGAGCTCATGCTTCTGCAGGCTGAGCTCGCTGGGCCTTGCTGGACGGCTCCGTCTGGCCAGTTTTCTGCTTTCCCTGATCTGTTGTGTCCGGCGGCATCGTTGGCAGCCCCATCGCGGAACTGACGTGGGTATGGATTTCTCTTTCACCGAGGGCGTGCCTTTTCGGGAGCATCCGCATGGGTCCCCCTGGGCCACCACCAGACTGAGCGAGGGCTTGGGGTGAACGTGAGGGTCCCTCGGCCCTACGACCAGGTCCCCGACAGGACTGCTGAGAGGCTGGGGCAGAGCCTTGCGCGCAGGCTGCCTGGGCTCAGCTTTGCCAGCCCGTGACTCGGGCATCGGTCGGTGTCCATCGAAACGTTCCCGTGCCTTTCTTTCCCCGTCATTTGCTCTTCTAAGGGAATGGTTTTGTTTAGTGCTCTCGGACCAGGAGGCGTTAAGTAAATTCATGCGGCAGGTTGAGTCAACGAGTGACTCGGGGAATCGAGGCATGACTTCTCACGCCCCCCGGCCTGGACGTTGCCGCTTGCTCCCCGTGTGACCTTCATGTCCTCGGAGATGATCAGGATGACAGCCTTTTCTCACAGGGCTGCTCTGAGGCTCGAAAGCGTTCACGCGTACAAAGCTGTTCGGTTCCCGTCTGTCAGACTATGTGCCGTGTAAGTGCGAACTACGACGATTGTCATGACTTAGTTTAGAAAATAAATTCTAGAGGTAATACTAACACTCTCCCCTGTCCTAGAGTGTGAAAGAAAAGGAGCACTAGAATGGAGGGGGACAGTTCTGAGTATTTCTTTGCATTGTACATTTTCAGGTATACTGCTGAAGGGAAGTACCGGCATATTGAATTCAGGAGTTTCTTAAAATGCAAAAATCATAGGCATGCAAGGATAGCTCGATGTTACGAAATCTGATATCTGGTGTTATTTAGGTTGTAGGATAAAAACCTCATAATTGTACTTTTGGCAGCCAAAAGAGCTTTTTATCAAAATTTAATAGCCTTTTTTTTTTTCATTTTAAAGGTTTGAATTAGGAATAGACCCTGGACACAATAAATTCACATATAGATAATATACATATATTAATAAAAGATTGTCACGATGCTTAATGGTAAAATGGTTAAAGCCTCTTTTCCATTACCCAAAACAAGTCAATACTGACCACTGTGGGAACTACTATTTAACATTATTATGGAAGTGCTAGCCCATGCAATTGGACAAGAGAAACCAGAAAGATACAAATATGGGGCATGAGTTACACGCAGAAGATGTTATTTTGTATCTCCAAAATTCATAAAAATTCACTGAAAAGCTCTTAGAAACAGCAAGAGAACTAAACAAAGGCTGGGCTCCAGAGTCAGCTGCACAAGCACCGACAGGTTCCTCGTAAGGAAACCGAGCCGGAGGAGACCGGTTCCTTCCGGTCTGACAGGCTGCCTCTGCGAGGCCGGCCTGCGGCCAGCCCGGAGCGGTGGGCTGGGACGGCGTGCGTTTCTGCGGCCTAACCGAGGGGGTGGCTCGCACGATCCTTCATCGAGACACAGCAGGAGCTCCTGTGTGGTTGCTCCTGGCCCCCTGCTGGCAGGAGCTCAGCGTGCCCGTTAAATGCGTGCCGCCCCGGCAGTCACACCAGCTCTTTGACGCTGTCCGAATGCAGGGATCAGTCCTGGGTCTACGGGGATGGAAAGACCAAGCCCAGGGCAGGGGGCAGAGTTCCCGGGGCTTCATGCACCTGTCACCCGGGCTTAGACACACGTCCCTGAAGCACGGGTATTTCACACGCTTTTTGCCTGGAAAGAGTCACAGATCCGATCGATTTTCTCCGGCTCTGGACCTCTCGTGTCCACAAGAAAGAAGATGGCCCCTCGTTGTCTGAATACCACGGCGTCGAGTGGCCGTCAAACCCGACAGAAAGCTATTTCCCGGGCTCGTGAGCGTATACATGGACCCCCCCACCCAGGACGGCTCGCTTCCTGGCTTCCTGCTGCCCGGCCTGACGTTGTCGGCATCGCTTTCCCACGGTGACCTCCAGCTGCGTTCACTTCCCCTCTACAACGTGTTCTCAGGACTGAGGCTCTTTGGACAGCATTTTGGAAGCTGTGTGAGTTATTCTTATTCATTCCCTGCTGTCGAGGATACATTTTTCAGAGACGTGGTACCATTTCCGAGTGCTCACTAGTCAGGGACCGTGGCAGGTGGTAGAGGGTGCGGAGCTTCCCCCCCCCGCCCCCCCGCACACCTGCCTCTGCCTCGGAACAGCCTGCAGGTCACTTCTCTGCGGGCACACCCACAGGTGCCTGTCTGTGTGTGCACAAAGGTTTAGTTGTAAAATGCGAATCATTTCAAAAAGCCCTGAGGATCTCGTTTTAAAATCAGCTGGAAGAATCCTGATTATTTAATATTATTTTGACAAGAGACACTTGATAAACGCGTAAGAGGCAAAAATGATGATAGACGATAACCCTGTTCAGTTTGTGCTACGAAGGGAAGCGAGACCCAACTTAACCCTGACAGAGTCCTTCATGGAAGGCAGCGAACCCCACATAAACCCCAACATTGCTCAGAAACGGCAACTTCGATTCATTAGTCTCTTTCTAAAAGGATCATTTCATCGCGGGAGCCGCCAAAGCTCCTCTAAAGACAAGCTCCTTTAGCACAGCTAAAAGTATTCAATTCAGAGAAATTAAAAACATGTACACCTATCCAAGAGTCCATCCAACGTCTTTGATCAACACTTTTCTGGCAGATCCATCTTCGCTTCCCTAATTGCTGCCTCTGCCTCCTCCGTTGGGTTTATGACCAACCTCGAAACGCATGACAAAAGATACACATCTACTAAAAGCACTTACCATTCCCATGTTAAATTTTGAGTTTCTTTCATTCTTTTATCAATGGATGTGCACGGAAGGTTCGTTGCGTGCCAGGCACGTGCGTCCCGGGGTCGGAGCGGCGACCAGAGCCGTGTCCCCGAGGAGCTCACGTCCCGATGGCGGTGGGGACAGGGAACTGGCGACTTTCAGAAGACGATCCCAGTCTCTCTGGTGCTGACCTTGGCGTCAAGAAAACAGAGCCCAGGACGCTCAGGTCCGTGCCCGTGTCCTCCTGGGCCGGAGGCAGGCCCGGTCCCTCCATCATCGGCCCTCCTGGGATTCTCTAACGATGCTGTTAGTGCCCTCGCTGCCCGCGGCGCGGAAACAGGAAGGACAGAGAGAGCCCTTCCCGACCGCCGGCCGCACAAAGAGTTGCGTTGCGCGGGCAATGGCTGGCGCGTTCCAGTAGCCTGCCTCCCACCGGAAAGGGCGTTGACCTCGATGTCCCGGGAGCCCGCCTTCGATTCGAGTCTCTCACTCTGCCACTGAACTCAGTCTCTCCCTGGTCCAGGGGCGTATCAATCCTCCCTCACAGGGTCAAGTCAACGGGAGAGCCGTGGAGCGTGCTCGGCAGAGCCAGGATTAGAACCCACGTCACCCGCCTCCGGGCCAGTCTTGTGTCCCGCCCGGTGGGTGTGTTAGTGATCTGGCGACTTCTCCACATGACCAGACAGGAGCTGTGCTGGTCGTTTGGGAAGAAGACCTGAGCCCTGTGCCGTGCCACCTCATGGACCCCTCTGGGCCTCAGTTTCCCCGTATGTAAGATGAGAAGACGAGGGAGTTGGACCAGGTGGTCCTCAGGTCTCTCAGCCCTGCATCCTGGGACTCCAGGTGGGGCGGCTGGCTGTCCTGGTCCGCCTGGGGCTGCCCTGGACTCCTAGTGCTGATGAGGAGGGTCCGGGCAAACCGGGAGCTCGCCCTGGACCCAGGCAGTTTCGCAAACCTGGTTTGAATTACCTGCTCTTGCGGTTTTAGTTTTGGGAGCTGCTGGCCAGGCACCTCAGCAGACACGGGGACGGTCACAGACTTCGTCTCTGTCAGGCCGGCTGTGTCCGCCCCACCCCACGGCCTGGCCCTGTCAGGGACGGTCCCGAGGGAGCAGAACCGCCAGCACCTCGGCCTCCTCCTCCTCCTCCTCCTCTTTATTGTTATTTCCTTCTATTGTCATTATCGTCACAACCAAAAGGCGGTCGCCTGCGTGGGGACAGCAAAGGGAGCTGTTTTGATTCTAGGCGGAGGCCGCACGCCTCGGGGCCGGTCCCCGGTGGGGACAGGGCCCCGCCAGCCACAGCTGAGATATCACTTACCCGCGCCAGCCTTCAGGGGCACTGCCCGCTCAACATGTTTACAAGATGTGTAGCTATTAGCAACATCTTACCGCGGCACTAATTACTGGGGAGTGTGGCTGACGAGGCCCCGCTCTAGAGAGGCGAAAATTGCATCAGTGTTGGGGTTTTAAATTGATACAAAAAAAAAAAACCCCAACTCATTACAGGTGTGTTTGCTTGCACCTCCCCGGCAGGCCTCTTGTTTGCTCCCTGCAGCTACGGCAGGTCCCACGGTGGCCCCAGCACCAGGGCGATGAGTTCATTATGGCCATTTAAATTGGTTCACAGGGTCCATGATTTCTGTCGAGCGACGGCACCGGTCCCACGCGCCGGCCCCCCGCGCAGGAGGTGCCGGGTCACCGGGTCCGGCCCCTGCCTGGTTGGGGACGTTGGTTGGTCTTAGGTTCGGAGCTTGTCCCAGAGGGGCCCCTTTCCCCTCCGAGACGCCTGCGCTCCCGGCGGGATGCGATGCTTCTTTCACGTCCATGGTGACACCTCCCCATTTTCTTAATCAGGCCGGCGACGAGTTCTGTGGCTTATAAAGTCACCCCGCCACTTTACGAACTGTTTCTTTGGCAGATAACGGCCTCGACGGTTGTTAATGCAACTTCCGCTCATTGGAGGCTTTAGACGTTTAATTTGGCTCAGGAAAATCACTTGATTTTCTTGGGATTCTGAGGTCACTCACCGTGGCACCGCCTAGGATCTCACTGTCCCGGGACCCTGGGCACTGAAGGCTGCTGCCCCCTGGCGGGAAGCCGGTGAGCTTTAGCAGGTTCGTGTGCTGAAGGGTAAAGTAGCAGCCCCGAGACACCGTGCACACCTATCAGAGTTAAATGGGGGGAAGTCAGGGCAAAGCCGGAGTCTCCTAACTTCCAGGGCAAACGCTGTGTTTTCTGTGAGATGCTCTCACCAGGGGGAAGGCACAGGAACGTTTTGCCTCATTCTCAGCACCGTCGACGGGATTCCTGTGTGCACTGGGGAACTGATGGGGCAGCGTGTGAGATCCCGTTAGGGTACCTGACACCCCAGCCACAGCGCATCCCCTGGGGCAGGGCGGAGCGGTGGTCAGAGGCGGCAGCTGGAGAGCCTTTCGCTTCTTACTTTACCCTCCGCAGAATTTTCTGGGGGGAAAAACCCAGCTATAAAATAATCGTATCTTGCTTTTCAATAATACCAACAAAAAGAGAGTGGGACCCTGAGAGAGAGACAGAGAGACAGAGAGAGAACGCTTTTTTCAGACGACGATTCAAGATCCCTGAGCTCTGTGGTTGTCTTTGCCTCTGAGCAGAACTGCAGGGGCCCCAGCCTCAGGGCTGCCCCCTAGGGGTGGTGGCAGCTGTGCAGGCAGAGGTGACAAAGGGCACACAGGGACCAGAGGGTGAGCCGTGGCCCATGGCAATTTCACGTAACCTCCGCACGGTATTGGTGAAGCCCTTCCATTCTGGGGGCAACGCCGGGCGGGGGGCAGTGGGAAAGAGAGTCGCAGTGGGAGAGAGGACGGTGGCGGGGTCTCCGATGCGGTGGCGGGCCGCAGTCACCGGGGCGCGGTGAAGACTGCTGTTGGCTAACGACACCGACACCAGGGAGCGCCCGCCCTCCCCGGAGGAAAGGCCGGCCCCATAGAGGCCGAGCGATGGCCCGCACTGCCCCCGGCCCTGCCTTACGGCTTTTCTCTGGAAGTCCCGCCCTGCGCTGGTCTCTGCCTTCAGTGGCATCTCCACCACTTCTACAAACCGGAAGGTTCTTCGGGCCCTCCAGCACTCGGGCCGGCTGGCGCCCCCCCAAAGGCCCCTCCCTGTCCCCTGGTTGGTAGAGAAAATCTTTTCAGCAAGCGCCTTAACCACATGTAATTATTCCCATCTTGATTCTAAAACCCACCCCCCGCCATGCTTTGCTTAAGAGAGGGGACAAAGACACACGAAAAGGTGCTCAGCATCACTAATCGTCAGAAAGACGCCAACTAAAACCACAATGAGGTATCACCTCACACCTGTCAGAACGGCCGTCATCAAATCGACAAACAAGTGCTGGTGAGGATGTGGAGAAAGGGGACCCTCGTGCACCGTTGGTGGGAGCGCAGACTGGGGCAGCCGCGGTGGAAAGCAGTGTGGAGTTACCTCAAAAGATAAAAAATAAAACTGCCTTGCGACCCAGCAATGCCACTTCTGGGAATGCATTCAAAGAAACCCAAAACGCTAATTTGAAAGAACACATGCATCCTTGTTTAAAATAATCTAGATCTGGAGCAGCCCAGGGGCCCATCAGCAGGTGAGCGGATGGAAAGGCTGTGGGACATTCACGTGATGGAACACCACTCGGCTGTGATGAAGAAGGACCTCCTTCCTTTTGCGACAGCGTGGATGGACCTGGCGGGCATTGTGCTGAGTGAAACAAGCCAGTCAGAGAAAGACAAGTACCATACGACTTCACTTATATGTGGAATCTAGTGAATAAAATAAACAAACAAAAGTTTTTAAAAAGCAAGAGAGGACGAAGAGCAGATCTCTGAGAGTGCAGCACCCCCAGGGCGGCAGCAGGGGCGGAGGTGCTTCTGCAGGGGGTGGGGGGGGGGGCGCAGGGAGAGACACAGAGTTGATCCCACCCCGACTGCTGGCGTCCCCTCCCCCACACCTCACGTCCTGGTGCTCTCAGGAGTCGCTGTTTCAGTTTCCGGGGAGCCGCATGGTGAGGCCGTTGCCAGCAAGGGGACCACACGCTGCCGTTATGACATCCCTCCGGTGTTTAATTTGGGGAAAGAATGTGCCATAAACTGCCGTGAGGACAGCCATCATGGCTGGGGCAGGGGCGTGGGGTGCACACACCACAAGTCCGATTCCAGTCTCAGCTCGCTGATCCCCTTATTCGCTTGGGTTGGCTTGTTTCCAGCTACCTTAAAAACAGTTATTTCTGGCCTGGTTGGTGTGGCTCAGTGGATTGAGTTCGGGCTGTGAACCAAAGGGCCGCTGGTTCAATTCCCAGTCAGGGCACATGCCTGGGTTGCAGGCCGAGTCCTTAGGGGGGGCCACCTGAGAGGCAACCACACACTGATGTGTCTCTCCCTCTCTTTCTCCCTCCCTTCCCTTCTCTCTAAAATAAATAAATAAAGTCTTTTTTTTAAAACAAAACTCAGTTATTTCTTTAATGGCCCAAGTGCCGTGAGGCCTGGAAGATTTAATGTACATAAAACTCATTAAATAACCGGTCTGACACCCCCATTCTGGGTCATACTCTGGCCAAGACTCCAGCACGTACGGTGCGTATGGGCCATCCAGCCAGAGCCTTGGGGAGAAGGTTAGCGCGCATCCTAAGGTTAGCACCAAGGTGCATCCTAAGCCAGCACCCCTCAAACTTGAATGCGCAATGACTCATCAAACTCAGCTCTGACTCAGCAGGCCTGGGGTGGGGCTGAGATTCTGCCCGGTGGTCCATGGGGTGTGGACGGCTGGCCCGAGGACCGCACTTGGAGGGGCGGGCGCTGGAGGAGGTGGGGGATGCCCAACAATGACAGCCAGCAGTTCCGATCCCAGGCCCTGCCTGAGAGGCACTTCAGGTGTGCGTGCGTTTATTTCATCCTTATTTTCAACCCCATGAGGGATAAATCGTTATCTCCCCCATCTCACAGATGAGACACCAGCACACATCCAAGCTGACTGACTTAATTAACCAAGGATGTGCAGCTCATAGGAAGCTGAACCGAGGTTCAAAGCCAAGCCCTCCGACTGCACAGCAGACTTGGGGTTTTGTTTGGGTTTTGGTTTTGGTTTTGAGCCCTTACACTCTTTCCTTCTGACACGGGATCTAATCCCCTGGCCCCATCTTGCGTGTGCAGGCCGGTACTGGACAAGCTTATGAAATTCCTGTTGGGAGCTTTAGCTTTGTCTTTCGTCATCCCTTTCCCTAAAGACAATCTCTGCCAATCTGATCGAACTTGAATTTCCGGAGCGTGTGGAATCCAGATGACACGTGGCCCATGCAACCAGCCGCTCACAGCTTAACCTGGGCCTGCGTGGTGTCTGCATCCCTTCCTGCTGAGGTGACACCTTGTGAAGCTGGTCAGGCAGCCTTCCCGCCTGGGAGCTGCAAACGACGGAACAAACACCTGCTCGAGGTTCCGGGGTTTCGGGGACCCCCGAAAAGCTGTGTAAGGCAAAGCAAGTACATTTCTCACACACCCATTTCTCACGGGCCTTCCTGTTCGTTCTACCCTTGGGCCACGGGTCATGTACAGTTTGTTCAAATCAATACTGTTTTATGTGAAAAATAGATTGGTTTGGTTTTGTTTGTTTACTGGGCTTCACAAGTTACAAAACATCAACCACCATGTCAGCATGTAACTGGAAAGAAGTAGACACTGTAATTAACACCTAAGAACAGCTCCCATGCATCCGAAAACATACCTAAAAGGCAAAAAGTCGCCCAGACGCCCCATATTACACACATGAAACTGGAATTATGTGTCAAGAAGAAAAGCAGGGCCATTGCATTTACAACGAATGAATGAGCTGAAGACAGAGAACATTATTCAGCAGCCGGGCGGGGGGCCTGAGTTTCAATCTTATGGAGATTTGAACCTCAGTTTCCCCCTCTGTGAAACGAGGGAGGGAGACATCCAGACCTGACATTTGACGTATAAAGTCTCACCTGGCAACAAGCGGCAGAGTGAGGCTGGCCATTCAGGTGAGTTTATTAAGCTGCAGCCAAGACCCTCTGCCTCCTTCCCATTGGCCCTTCCGCATGCCTCCTGAGTGCAGTGCTTCCCTACCTCAGCCGGTTGGGGGCGCTCACATCCTCACGCAGAATGTAGATACATTACACACGGATATGGATTCATCAGACACGGAATGTATATTTTGACTGCCGGACCAGGCGACCAGGCACTGAGCTACACGTCAATCATTCAGCTCAGCACCAGCATGAGACACGACTGCGCATTTCACAGCCGGGGGCCGAAGGGCTGTTGGAGAGCCCACGGCACCGCCTCCGCGGGCGGACGCGGAGGGCGACGGCACCTCCTTCCGCAGACACCTACCGCAGCAGGCGTCCCTCCCTGCAGACCACGCTGCTGCCTTACCCGCTGCAAGGCTGCGTCTTCTGGTGCAGCCTCCGCGGCTCACCACTCCTGCCCGCAGCGTTTGTTTCCCATCAGGCACGTCTCTAAACATTTATGCAATTTCTCCCACCTTTGCGTGGAACCTGGGTCAGCTCTGGTCCACGCTCGCCCGGGGTGTTTTGAATCTCGGCGGATTGTGAAGAGAAGCCTGCCCGGAGGAGCTGACCGAAGACTGACCCTCCTGCATTTTGCGATCGCTTGCCGTGGCCAGGTGGTCAGCGCGCGCGGGCGTTCACGGGAAATGCCGTGTCTCTGGACATAGTTCTCCAAAGTAACATTTCGCTCAACGCAGACGTGTTCTTAGCCCAAACTTCTACACAAGTCACGGCCTCCACCTTTCAAATGCCCTACAATGTCATAACCACATAGGAAAAAATTCTTGGGTCTGACGGGAAAGGGATGGGCGACCCGGGGAGATGACCCAGTGCTGGGAGTGGTGGGGGGCGGGTGGGCAGCGGCCGCTGGGCCCTGTTCTGCACCCACCCACGCGGGGAGCCTGCGGTAGTGGAGTTGTTGGTAACGGTCCCTCCTGCCCCTGTCCCCTCCCCCTGCCCACACACACACAGCGTATGAGGGCACTGAAGTCTGTAGGTTTGCACAACTTTGTGCAGACGACTCAGTGACAGCTGGGGCGTGGGCTGCCCACTGTCCTCCCCAGCGTCAAACCCTTTTGCTTCACGCGGGTTTCCCGCAGCCGACTGCCACCGACCTTGAGTTAACATTGTACTTCCTGTTCCAAACCCTTAAACCTGCCAAGTGTGGGTGGAAGGTCACACGCTGACAGGGGGAGGGGTTTGACGAGTGTGTGACTCGAGGCACACCTCTGCCCGCTGAGTTCCCACAAGCCTGACCTTACAGACTGTCTTTTGCGTCCTCGGAAACGTAACAGTGAACTCACAGAAATGTGACGGTGACCCCTTGGCCACCTGATCACCTGACCGAGAAGGAAAGAGCCCTTAATGCAGAGATGTTAGATCGAACTTGAATTTGAAAACATTTTAGTCCCTTACCATTTTTTTGTTTCTCCTATAAAGTGACAGTAAGATAGGATATAACTTTTGTTTACTACTCTGCCGTGGTCATAATAAGCCAAAGGGTTATTTAACCCAATCCACACTAAAAGTTATTGCCAAACTAACGCAAAATCTAACGCTAAGTAAAAATATTCATCTTATTTCCTATAAAGCTTTCTGGCTCAATGACTTTACATTAATTTATTCACGAAACAATGGGAACCACCATAGCAAATTGAAACGGATTTTATCTAATTTGCACATAATTGCCTATGGAAATGTTCCGAAATCTCAATGACCCATTTTGAAACCAACACGGTTTAAGAGAGGGCAGGGGCTGTAACGAGTCTTAAGCAACAGGTACTCAATGAATAGAAATCAAAGTTTCGCCCCCCCCCCATCGTTTAAAATCACCCATCTTAAATTAATTCCATTAGATTTTCAGCTGCTTTCTGAGAAGCCGGGTGCCCCAGCAGGACGAAATGTCTCCTCCTGAACAACGCTCTCGCTTAATTCGATTCCTTCCGCCCAAACCCAGCCATATCCCATGAGACCATGGTACACTATTTTATCCTTTTCTTTTCTTTTTTTATTAATGTTTCGCTGGCGGGAGGTTGGCGGGGAGGGGGGAGAAGGCTAAAGCAAACTAATTTTTGGTCGTTTTATTCCTTTCGCAAACAGTTTGCAGACTAAGCGATTTGTACTTACAAATCTGGGGCATTAGCGGGCGGGGACCCTAAATCCGCGGGCAGCGTGGCCACTGTGTGTGTGCCAAGCTGTTTGTAAGCCCGGCCTGACAGCGGAGGGCTATTCATTCCTTTGTGGACTGTCAGGCTGCGGCCGCCAACCTGCCCGGGCCGGGGTCTGGGAGCGCCCCTCTCGGCCCTGCCGCTGTATAATGAACAGACTGTTCCATTAGAGCCACAATTCTCCAGGCAAATCCAGCCCAAACAACTTAGTTCACAATTTGTGAGCAGAATTCAATCTCGGCCGAGCGGCGGGAGGGAGGGGGCGGGCGGGGCGGGGGGAGGGGTGTAGGTGAGCGGCGCACAATGTGTGTGTGGGGGGGGTGGCGGATCAGGGGGCTGGGACGAGTGTCGCAGGCAATCCCTCCAGCGGCTGGGGCTGGGGCTGGAGGCCACCGCATGCAGATCAGCGGATTAGGGGGCGAGGACGGCATTAGGTCAAGTGTCCCGAGGGGGGCCGGTAAACACCCCAAACCTGACAACAGATTTCTCTTTCTTCCCTCAGCACTTGTGAAGTGTCGAGCAAATCTTTTGAATGGCAGCGAGTTTACTTAGGGGCCTTTCTTCCAGAAGAGACCCTCTCTCCACTTTCTGAAGCCCGTTCAGGCCGCCTCCGGAATAAATCTGCCCCGCATCTCGCACACAAAAAAACGTCTTTTTCCTCCCCATCTTGACTAGGAGCCTTTGTCTCAAGGTGTGTGAACCAGAACAAGAATCCACCTCGAGAGCCCCCGAGGTCTCAGAGCCTCTGGATTTAGCTTTAATACAAATTAAACACTTTGAGGATTACACAATCAAATACCTTTTTTTTTTGGTCACCAAAAAAAAAAAACCCTCTCGTTTTTAGCATTGGCAATGTATAGATTCTGCTGAATGAGAAAGTCGCAAGCAGCGGACGGTCCTAGAATAAATTGCTCTCGATAATATCCTATGTGAACGCTGCTGTTAATTCACATCTCTAAACAGGCAGCTCGCTAGGTTCCTCACGAGCTAAGGCTCCCCGGCGGGAGAGGCCGAGCGGGTGGCGTTAGTTAAGTCGCAGGAGAGGAAGTCCACGGTGTTGCGCCAGACATTTGCGAACTGCGTCTGAACAGAGATGCTGCTGTTTCACGCGGAGACGTCCTGACGGTTCCATAGGCCCAGACGTCGGCGGGTTCTCGGTTGCAGCTCGGTTTTGCTCCACGGTTTCCCTTTTCATTTCTTTCGGCAGCTAAATTTGAAAATGATCAAAGGGAAAGCCCTCTGAAACATGAGGGTGTCGCTTTCCCAGACCTTTAGATGCGAACTCCTTGGTGTAATAATTTTGAAGGTATTTTCCTTTTAATAAGCATTTTGGCTCTGTTTTTATAATACCATGTTTTTGCACTTAGATAATGGGAAATACTGGGTATTCTTTAAAACATGAGTACTTTTAATTTTTGTTTGTAGCTCTGCCTACTCTATAAAGAATATTTAATCAGACAAGCTGGTGACGAGCCCCCAAATGCTGCTCACTTGGAAGGTTCTGGACCAGGAGGGCTACCATGCTTTCTAGTTGATAACTGCTCACACCTCTGGTTGACGAGAGTCTCAAAGCGAAATCTCATAGCTACAGGGATATCCTACCTTCGCTGCTAGATCCCGGTGGTAGACACCTCATTTCCCCTCTTTCAGGGCAGGAAAACCTACCTCGTCCTATAGTGCCGAAGGCAGCTTCCCATCACAACAGTTCCACCCGCCCCGTGGACCTTGATGAATCAGCGCGCCCCAAGGGCCGACTTCTCCCCCATCTCCAAACGCTGGTGTTTGTTGAGAAAGTCAGCGCGGCCTTTGGGTTCCCAGCATGGGCCTCAGGCTAACCAAAGCACCCCGTGAGCCAGGCAGCGAACAGGGCCCCTGAGGTCCGCGGCCTGGACCGCAGGGATTCTATGAACGGTCCTGGGCCACGTGGTCCTGGGCAGCCTCGGGAGGGTTTGGCCCAATCACCCGGAAATTCGGCCTCGTCACAGGCCTTTCTCTCGCTGGAAACTGCTCTGGCCCCTGCTTTGCTTCCACGTCATTTAAGCCTTTCTGCTCCCCCCATGAGTCTGCGGGGCCTCCCCGGATCCTCGCTGGTGCTGGGGTGTCCCGGGACTTCCCAGCGGCTCTGCAGCGCCGCCCCAGGGGCCTCCTGGCTGCCTGCTTCCAGTCCGGGCACATTGTCCGCACCTGCTCCTGCGGAAGGTTCCAGCAGACAGCGCACAGTGAGGAAGGAAGCGCATCCACCTGTGGGCACCCGCTGCAGACAGACCGGAGGCCAGCCCCACCCCGATAATAAAAAAGGCACCTTTTATTAACCCGACACGCCATCTTATACACGGCGTGCCTCTGCCCCACCATACACCCTGGGGACTTTCTTCCGTGTCACTGACTCCATGTCTGCATATGGCTTTTTAAAGGTGGCTTAAGAGCGCACGGGAGAGATGCTCTTTGACCCTCTAAGCCCTTTCGGTGGTGGTTTCGGGCAGGACTGTTCGTTTCCCATCACAGAGAATGCTGGCGTGAGCATCTCTGCACAGACACTTTAACGTGCTTCTCAAGATACCGTATTTCGCCAAGTATAATGAGCTCCTGTGTATACTGCACACCCACGTTTTTGGCCCAAACTTTCAGGAAAAAAATATTTCATTTTAATTTTTTAATTCAACTATCTATCTATTTATTTATAGAGACAAAACCGATTACCATATTCCAGGGTATTATTTTGCATACAGATAGCGTTATTGCCTTCTAGAGTTACACTTTTAACACATAAGCATAAATAAAAGAATTAAAAGCATTTCTGTAGATATGGAATTAGTACCATCCATGTATAATGAGCATCCTTATTTTTCCCTCAAAATTTGGGCAAAGAAAGTGCGTCTTATACATGGCAAAATACGGTAGCTCTTAAACACTTAAAAGTGGAATTATTGGGTCAAAGAACAGACATTTTTATATGTAGTCAGATGTCCTCTGGGAATTTATTCCCCGGTGTGACTCCCACCAGCTGACTGACTCCAGGGAGGGCGCCCACCGGCAGGGGCTGGATTGCAGGTTCACTCACCCCGCGTGTCACGGCTCCCCACCCGGGGCTCCGGCTTGTCCCGTGTCCTCTCTGGGTTCTCATCAGAGCGAGGGACGATGTGGCTGCACCACCTTCGCTTTCTTTTTCTCACCAAAATAGCGTGTGACGTTTAAGGGAGCAAGTTCCTATCGCTTAGGGAAGCCTCCTGAGTGATTGGAATACGGGCGTTGGGGAGGTGAGAGGAAAACTTTATTTTTTTTTATTTATCTTTAGAGGGGAAGGGAAGGAGAAGGGGAGAGAAACATCAATGTGTGGTTGCCTCTCAGCCTGCAACCCAGGCATGTGCCCTGACTGGGAATTAAACCGCGATCCTTGGGTTCACAGGCCCGCGCTCAATCCACCGAGCTACACCAGCCAGGGCGAGAGGAAAACTTTAAACCTCGAATTTCACATGTTCTGCGACTGAGTGGGCCCGTGGGTTACCCCTCCGCGGCTTAGTTTGGCAACGACACGGGCCTTTGTCGTTTTATCCGAAAGGACTCGAACCCCGTGCCTGCCTCCCACATCCAGCCGCAGCAGCTAGTCACTCTATTTTTAGTAAAAATTTATTACAATGATAAAACCAACATGGTCAAATTCCCTGAAAGCTGAAAAGTAGGGGGAAAAAAACATAGAACCACTTGTCAAAATCGGGACATCACCTTTGCACGGCCCTCTGGAGAGCGGTGCTGTGCTGGATCCATCTGGGGCGTCGCCAGGTCTGGTGGCCGCGCTGGGCGATTCAGCTCCCACCAAGAACCGCAGGCCTCTACCCACGGCCGGAGCACGGGGACCTCAAAATCCGCAATGTCTTTTCTTTATGAAGTAGGATTACTTTCTGGCTTTAAAAGAAATGAACTCTTTCTCCTGGTGCAGGAAATAAGATCTGTTTTAAGAAAAAAAAAAAAAAAAAGCTGCCCTCGCGGCCGTGAGGTCCTCGCGGAGTGGAATGACGCACCCCGGACAGCGGCAGGCTCCACCGTGCCGCGTTTGGAAGCGTCTCCCGCGAGGGCGGGGATGGGATCACGCAGCGGTTGCGCGTCCAGACGGGAGGGTCTTCCGCGTGGTCCGGGGCCTCCTCTCCCCGCCCCTCCTGGGCCCACCTCAACGCTGGGCGTCCCCTGCAGGTTGGCGTCCTGGAGGTGCGTGCCCAGGCCCTTCCTTTTGCGTAGTTTCACGCTCTCTGTCGCCAGCGGCTGTGGGCTGAGCCCTGGCAGCCGCCCGCCGCAGGCTGGCTCTGCAGCAACCAGGCCCGGAGGCCGGCCTGGAGCTCGGTGTGGGCTCCCCCCCGCGCGCTTGGTTTCCTTTCTCGGATGTCTGCCTCCTGCTCTCTGTTCCAGGAGAGGTGGCTGGTGAATCCGGTGTCACGTTGGATCATGTTTTCTTCGCGAGGCTTCATCTCTCTCCTCCAAACAAATTAAACGCCCGCTGTTCCCTTGCTCTCCGTGATCAGAGAGTTGACTCGTAGTTGCGATTCCTGCACTCACCGAATTACGGCAGCGGAGACTTTGTTCAGCCTCTTTGATTCATTCTAATTAGGTGGTTCCTGAGAATGGTTACAATAACAGCCTCTGAATGGAAAAGGGAGTCAGGAATTTAATGATCTTCAATCCCTGCAACTCGAACTCCACAAATGGGTAGTTTTCTGCCCGGCCGCTCACCGCGGCGTCCTGGGCAGCGCCTGCCGCAGCCTCGGCACGTATCTGTGGAAGGAATGAATGCGAGAATCCAGCAACACTTTGAGTCATTCGCTGTCGCAGGGCTGCCAGTCCCTCTTCGCTCTCTCCCCGGTGCTTTTTAAGCTGCTGAAGAAGCTCGGTGGCTGGGCGTCTCCGACTCTCGCTTTCCTCATCTGTCCCGTGGCCCCCAGAGAAACTCCAAAGACCCTGCCAGGCCTGCGCCTGCGTCATGGCCCGTGACACCCAGAATTTCCACCTGCGACAAAAAAGACAGTTCGAAATGGAACGTTTGTCCAGGCGTTTGGGAACGGAGGTCCTGGGGAGTAAGAGGGCGATCTCAAGGGGAGGCTGTTGGATGGCCCGGCGCCCTCCCTGCCCCCCTCCCGCCTCCCGCCTCCCCCTTCTCTCCCTTCCTCCCTCAGTCTCACTGCTGCTCCAGGCGGTCAACCGATGTGCACTCTGAACGAAGAGCTTGGGAAACAATTCAAACCAAGGAAAATAAGGCATTCCCCGGGTTTCCCGCACCCCACGAACAGCACGTCCTTCGTGCCGGCAGCCCCGAGGACATGGTGCGTGCATGGTTGTGTGGCGTGGCCCGGGGTTTGCTGGGCAGTCAGTCCCTCCTCGGTGGTCACTGTCAACGCGGCTTCAGTCCCTCCTCGGTCGTCACGGTCAACCCGGTGTGCGGAACAGTAAACGTCACGGCAACAGACCCAGTGCAGCCACGTGTCACCAGTGAGTCAACAGGGTCTGGCAGGCGTTCGTTGTGTCTGCTTCAAAATGACTGAAAGCGCTTAGAAATCCTACCACTTTCCACAGGTTTCCCTGTATTTTAGCAGTTCTCACCTTTACATGTTCCTGTTTGCTTGGACATTTCCATGTTATTCTATTTTTTTTTTTTTTTTTGCAGTGGTTCTTTCTTAATTCATTGAAGGAAAACGTTTGAATGGTAAACCTCTGGGCCCCAAGATGTGTTTCTTTATGGCCACTCTACCCTATACACGACAAACCCGTGGATCCGTTTAGTTGCTTTTCCCAAAGTGGCAGGCCTCGTCCCAGCCCCTTGGCCTCGTCCGTGTCCCTGTGCTGAAACACAGAAGAGACCGTTCGGAGGCCCCCACATGGTCTCCAAGGAGAGAGCAGGGGAGGGGGGAGGAAGAGCCCGGGGAGGACACTGGACATGCCTTGTGGGCCCGACATGCAAGTTCCCCTTCAAAGTCGAAGGGTCATTTAATTTTAGATGCTACTTTTATTTAATCATTTATGTTTCTTAAGAAAATAGGATAATAGGTGTAGAAAGGAAGGAAGGAAGGAAGGAAGGAAAGGGGGGGAAGGAGGGAAGGAGGGAAGGCAGCCCCCGCTGAGGCAGTGCCCTGGCTTATCTGAGAGCACAGCCGTGAGGGACACTGTCAAACACTTGGCAGCTCACGGGAGCCTCTGGGCCCCTTCCCTCCTTCCTCCTTCCCTCCCGGCTCCCTCTCTCCCTCCTTTCTCCGGCTACTTCCCCACCATTGCCTAGGAGGAGCCATCACTGGGGAGGAGGTGACAATGACAGAGATGTGATCCCACATGTGTGGAGTGACCCTCTCCTTGGGGAGGACAGAGACAAAGCCGAAAACCACACAGACCGGTGACGTGATGGATCCTGCCAATGGCTGGGACAGAGTACGCAGGGGAGGACGTCACGGTGGGGTGACCTCACACCGGCGGGTCAGCGAGGACCTCTCGGAGGGTGTGAGACCCGAGGAGTCAGTAGGAGGTCTCCAGGAGCCAGGGGTGTGTGTCTGTCTGTCTGTCCGGAGGATGGGGGGAGAGGCGTCAAGCCCAGGCGGCGCGAGCAGCAGGGGTGAAAGCGCTGAGGTGGACGAGGCGGAAGGTGCCGGAGGCGCTGCCCGAAGGCTGGAACCTGCAGCGGGAGGGCTGCAGGCGGCCGTGGCCCGGGGACCGGAGTCGGGGACCCGCGTCGGAGGCCCTCACGGGGGGCGGGGCTCACTTTGGGCCGTTGTCACTCATTTTGGAGGCTGTCTGGAGCAGCCATGGAGACTCGCCAAAGGGCACCGAGTAGGAGCGCACAGGATTTGGGTCCTGAGGAGATTTCCACAGTTTCAAGGTTGCTCTGAGCGCCCGTCAGCCCCTCGGTAGGAGCAACCGTGCGGGTTCGAGTCCCGGCCTCTCCCGTTATCAGCTGTGTGGCCTCAGGCGAGCGGATGAAGTTTACCGTGCCTCTGGGTCCCCAGTTGTGAACCGAGCGCATCGCCCCGCCCACTAGTGCTCGGTCAGCGCCAGGGGCGCGATGTCCTGCCCCTGGACGTCGTCCCTGGGGGCCGGGGGTCCTTCGAAAGGTACAATTCAAGAAACTTTGTGAACGTAACGGCATTTTAAGTGTTTTCTGTGAAAAACGGCCCAAGGAGAATCCTTTCGTCGAGCAAGCAAGTGAACAAACCAAAACGCTCTGTCATCTTTCTGGTCGGAAAAACCGTTTCCTTTATGAGGTTGCACGGGGACCTCCGCCCGACCCGGCTCCACCCCGTCTCCGTGCCTCGGCCGCCGTGGACAGCGCCGCAGTGAACGTGGGGTGCAGGCACCTGTGGAGGTGGGTGTGTGATGTGTGCTCTGGAGTCTTGCTGCCCGGCAAGGTGTCAGGGACGTGCCTGGATACCTGGCATCTCAGCCGGGCTCTCCCTCCGGGACTCGCCAGCTCCGCCCGAAGCCCAGGCGACGCAGGTGTGCACCGAGGCCTGAGAAGCCCCCTCCCCATCCGCCTCGCTCTCCTCCTCCCCACAATCCGCTTCTCTGCCCTTAGTTGTCACCCACGTGCGGAAATTCGCCGTCCCCTCCCCGTGTGCCCAGCAGCAGGGCGCCGACTTGGTGTTTAACACTCGGCACCGCGCAGCTGCAGCGATCTTTTCTGTCCGCCTTTCCCCCGTGGAACCGCTTCAACTGCCTCCAGAAGAGGCAGGGGTGGGGACAAAAGTCCCACCCCGAGGTGAGCGCTTTGTAAGTTCCATCTTGGAGATCCACAGTTCAGCAGAGCAGCAAGGCGAACAAACAGGAAGGCGCATGCTGTGGTTCGGGCAGAGCAGGGAAGGACCGAGGGAGGCGGAAGGAGGGGAACAGGGCCGCTAAGTGACGGGCGAAGAGGCTTAGGCCGTTTGCCCTGGCGCCGCGCACAACTGGCAGCCTGTTCCCCTCGTCTGACTCCCTAAACACCTGGAGCATATTTGTAAACATGGCAATCTAACCTGTTGTTGCACGGCACATTCGCATTCAAATGAGCCTAAACGAGGATTTAACAGCTGATTGCACAGGGTGAATGATAGGAACTAATTGTCTGGTGGGACCGTGCGTGTGTGCAGATAACAGCGTCCCGGGATCCGGCCGCAGCCGCAGACCCCGGGGACGTGACGCCTGCCGCCCACGGTGCCAGGCGGGAAGGTCAGTGCTGGACCAGGGCGACGGGTGGGGGGGGGGCAGGGCAGACGGAGCAGGAGGGCGGGATTGGGCAGGGTCTGAGGGTGCCGAGAGCCATTTCCTTCCCTGCGGCCGGCCTCTCAGCGCGGTCCCTCTTCTGGGAGCGGCTCACTTCAGCGATGATCTGCCCTGAATGTCGGCTGTGTTCCCACGTTGTCTCTGCCCGGAGCCTGCAGGCAGCTGGTCAGTGGGAGCAACAACGACCACAGGAGGCGAGCGAACGGACAAGCGCTTGGCTGCAGACGCTGCGTCCCCGACCTCGACCTCGGCCATTTCCCTCCCGGGGTGGCTCAGCCGACTTGGCTCCGTGGTGGGCAAGCGAGGTGGTGGCCGTCTGTGGGATTTGTCCCGTCCTGATAACTGGCCGTCCGGATGAGGGCTGGGACCTGAGGCCCGGGAGGACGAGGCTGCTGGAGGCAAAACACCCACGGGAGAGGCTGGGTTTTGGCAGAGACTTTCCGGGCAGGTCGGAGGGTGCAGGTGGTGATGTGGCGCTGGTTGCCCCCACCCCCCACCCAGGGGAGGCGGCCATCCTTCCAGCCTGGTGCTTGTCCCCTGTGCCCTCCACCTGCCCGCCACCGCCTGAGCTGGGTCAGCCAGGACTACTGGGGACACATTGCCTGAGGCATTTGCAGAACTTGGGGAGGAGGAGAAATGCCCACCCCAGTGCCTTCGCCACCTCCAGCCCTCGGGGGCAGTGTGTCCTCACCCCCACATCTCTCTTTCCACTCCCCGGCCCACCCATCCCTTCCCATCTCCCCGCCCCCCACCCACCCCTCAAGCAATAAAAACAAGTCCTTGGTTAGGATTAAAAAGCAAAAAAGTAAACTGCTGAGCCTCCATCCTGTGACTGTTGGTTCCTGGAGGCTTTAAACTCTCTTTTAAAGTCACGGAGGGAATCCCGATTCTCCCTGCCGTGAAAACTAGTGACCTGGATTCTAGATCGGTGGACGGCAGGTGGCAGGCGGCCTCCAGCCTGGGGCCACCTCTGCGTGCTTGTGGCCCCCCCCCCACCCTGGTCCCCGACAACCCGAGCATCTCTGCTGAGCTGGCCCTTCTGCAAAGGGTCGCCTGCTCCAGTCGGCACCACCTTGGCCTCTCTGCCTTGGAGGTTTCCCTTCTGCTCCAGCTACGGCCCAAGAGACACTTCGCAACGCCCACCCCAGCGGGGACTGAGAGTGCAAACATGTTGGACACGGTCTTTTGCTTCGTTCTGCCTTTAAGGAAGGACCGCTCACGACGGAACCCCGCGACAACCGTGGTTGTTCCCTCGAAGTTGCTGCCGCCCTGGCTGCGAGGGACGCAGAACCCAAAACACACGCCACCTCCAGGCCGTTCCCACACCTGTCACCTTTCCTCTGGAGCAGTGGCTCGAAGCCAGCAGCATCCGGGGCCCCAGCGGACATCCGGCCACATTTCTGTTTGTCTCGTGTGCGCCCGCGGGACTGTGGGTCGTGGCCGTCCTGCCGAGGGGAACAGCCCGTTCTGTAGCACTAGGGTCCCTAACTTTCGGGACCCGGGGCTGCCGGCACTGCAGACTGCATCTCCCAGCCTGCCTTGTCGTCCGCCGTGATCGCGTGACCCCGCCCTGGCCGGCGGGACAGAAGGGGGCCCCCTCTGGGAGCTGTTCTGGAAGAGAACAGCATGCTCTTCTCCTCCCCGGTCTCCTTCCTCGTGGTGGGAGTGCGGGCGTGCTGGCCGGCGCACTGGCAGCCGTCTCAGGACACAGGCCGACTCTGGGGACTTCCAAAGCAGATGACAGGGAGGCGAGGGCCCTCGGCACTGCAAAGCGTCACCCCGGGTTGGCTGCCAGCTCCAAACGCCGTCGGTTCGCTGCAGAAATGCCCGTCTTATTTCACCACTTCTTCCTCTGCTGCTGCTGCTACTTACAGCTGAACATGATTCTCATTCGCCCAGCGTACGTACCATTGGCACCTACTTCCTGCACTCCGGAATGTTCTAGGGACCGAGATCCGCCACGCGGGATGGGCGGGGACTGTGTTCTCGAAGGGGCTGTGCTTGGCAAACAGAGCAGGTCGGGGAGGAGGGTGGCAACAGGAAGAGAGGGACAGGTGGGAACAGACAAACAGCCAGAAGGGGCCGAGGTCAAGGTGCCTGTGGGCTGCGAGGGAGCAGCTGCTCCCCGATTCCGGGGGCACTGGCTGTCTCCGCAGGTCCTGGGCTTGCAGACCCCTCCATCCAGTCCTCTGCCCTCACGTGGGTTTTCCACGCAGATTCCTCTCCCTCCGTCCCCACACTTCACCTTCCTCCTGTGTGTCTGCCTCTGTGTCCAAGTGCCCCTTTTCGTGAGGACACAGTCATGTGGACGAGGGCCTGCCCTGGTGACTCTATTTTGCCTCAATCCCCCATAAAGATCCTGTCTCCAAATCGGGTCCCATCCTGAGGGGCTGACAGTTGGGACTCTGACAGGATATTTTGGGGGCGGGGGGACATAATTCAAGTGGCGCAGTTTTACTTTAACAGCCTCTCCCAGAGATTCACTGTGACCCTAGCAGGTGCGTTTGCATGGGGGGGAGGGTCACCCCCCCACCCCCCCACCCAGGATTCGAGGCCCTCACATCTCATGGGATCGGCTTCTCTGTGTGTCTCTCACAGCATGAGGCCAGACCGCAAGGCTCCGTGGAAATCAGAAACCCACTGTCCACCTCCTCCGCAGAAGCCTCTCGGACACAGTAGTGAGTGGTCCCTCCCAAGGAACGCGGTGGCGTCGGGGCCGGTCAAGCCTGCCTACGGAAGCCAGTGGGCGCCGCCGGCCTCCCTCCCCCCGCCGAGGCGCTGGGGATGGACCCTCGACACCTGGGAAAACCGTCCGGAAGTCAGGCCCTCGGAACTGACGCGGGCGTGTCCCGCACAGCTTCCTAGCAGGGCTTCCTGTTCCTGCTAATCCGGGTTTTAATTTCTCGCCTTATTAAGGCCCCCTGGCTTTATCTCCACGCCTCCCCCGGAAGGCCAGCTGCACGTAATGGTCTTTAGTTCTGTGGTTTTCCCAGTGGCCAGTCTGCGCTGTTTAATCTCTTTCTCGCGGTGTGGATTAACAAGCACCCGGGAGCTCCGGCTTTGTCCCCCCGACGGGTCCCGGAGACAGCATCTGTGGGGCCCGGTGCCACTGCTCAGAGCTAGATTTTCACGCCGTAGAGCAGGGGTGTCCAGCCTTGTGGCGTCTCCGGGCCCCTGGAAGAAGAGGAGTCGTCTTGGGCCACCGATTAAATACACAAACACTAAGGAAAACAAACAAAGAAGAAAATCTCATCACATTTAATTAAGGAAATTTATGGTTAAATGTTGGGCCGAGTTCACAGCCACCCTGGGCCTTGTGCGCACCCGGAACTGCAGACAAATGCCACCGGACAGAGGGGGCACAGCTCGGCGGGAAGGCTGGGGCCAGGCTCCACCATCGCCATGTCCATGTCCCCTACAGCGGCATCCGTGTTCCACCCACAGAGCGTGTCTGGACGCCTGGCGCAAGTACCGGCCCCACAGATGTCACAGGGTGACAGGCAAGGACCTGGAAGCAGAGTCTCGGAGCCCGAAGTGGCCGTGGGTGTGACCCAACCCAGCCTGCCTCACGCGAAGCCGATGGAACAGCACGGGACGCAGGAGGGGTCGTGCGGTTTTCCGAGGACACGCAGGGAGTCCCTGGAGGAGGAGAAGCCCCAGTCCCAGTCTCATGCCCCACGGGCTGCGGTCCGATGGCCCGTTTGCCCCGAGGGCGGGCACTGTGTTCCTGTGTGTGAAGAACATGCGTGGCGTTGGGAGGTGTTCAGCTGTCCGCCGAGGGCCGGTTCCGGTTCCATGCAGAGCAGCAACCTGATGACTATACACCTTTTTTTTTGGGGGGGGGGGAGGTGCTTAACATCAATATTGTTTTTCTTTCCTGTCAAAATACCTGAGGACGTTCCAAAGAGTATGAATAATACGTGACCTATTTTTCAGAGTGGACAGCAACCATTCGAGCAGGGAAGTAGCAAAAGGAATTCCTTATGGAATATATTGGTAACAGGCCCAGTACATGCATGCTCGGGGGATGAAGAGGAGTAGGGGTGTGTTGAGAGCTTTGTTCTGGTTGTTCACGAGGCACCGGCCACGAGGAAGAGCATCCGGGATCTGGATGAACCCTGACCCTGCTCGCCAGCCCCCCACCAGAGTTGCCACAGCCCGGTGGCTCCGACGGAGCTTCTAGGAGAAAGCGGACCCCGACCCGGGCACGGAGCTGGCACTCCCCGCAGGGAGGGTCTCCAAGGACAGAAAGGATGGTGGTGACAAGGAAGTTGGACCTTCATCCAAAGGAAAAGGGCGCGGTGTGGGAAGTACAAGTTAGCGTACAGGTCGCCGGTAGGGGATTTTACGAATGGGAAAGAGTGTGGTCAGTGCAGGTGATGTGGGGGCCGGATCTTGGCCGTGCGAGCAGAGTGAGGACGCCGATTGTGGGGGTTCAAGGGGGACAGGCAGGGGCAGGTGGGCCGTGGCAGGAGGGCACCATGGCGGCGGTAATGGCAGTGCCGGCGATGGGGCACTGGGTGACCCGCAGCTTGATGGTGGAGATGCTTTGGCCCCCAGCCTCCCTTCTGAGTGGGTGGCGTCACACAACTGGAGCCCACCGGTGAAGAACACGAGCTCCAGCACCGGATAACCGGGCCCACGCCCCTCCTGACCACGCACGCGGCTGAGACAAGCCCCTCAACCCCTCTCAGCCTGTGTCCCCCGCCTGTAAAGCAGGACTACACACAGGCACCTCATCAGTTGCGGTTTCAGAAGACGACGGATGTGCCCGGTCACCGATGGCCGTTGTTCCTGCACATGACTAACACCCATAAATGTCCTTTAACGTTGCTGCAAATCGGATGGAGCGGTCACCACATACGCCACAGGCGGTCCTTGCGGGTGCTGCTGGCTGGCTAGTGCCCGGGGCTCCCAGGCACCTGCCCGCCTCCTTTAGAGATAAAACGAGGCTCTGTCCCCACAGCTGCCATGGGTCGGGGCAGCTCCGCCCTTTCTTGTCCCCACCTCCCCGAGGACACTCCACTCCAGGCTGCTGCTCTCGAGATGACGCATGCGCACACACAGCAGTTCTAGGAAGGTTAACGTCACGCTCTCCCACGGAGAGAGCAGGCCGCGGCGATTTCCTCAGTGGAAAACTGTGCTGCTCGACGGGAACAAGGGGGTCCACAGACGGTCTCTACAGAAAGGGCAGCCGCAGCCCCCCGTCCTCTGTGTGGGTCAGACGGTGGCTGCAGTATGGCATCCACCCCCAAGCAGTCTTGGGAAGGGGGCAAAGGAAGTAGCGTGTGTTTGAGGGTGAGGAGCTGGGAGGCTCGGGAAGCGAACCCTGAGTCACCAGGGCCGTGGCCGGAAGCCCCGGGATAAAATGTGGAGGGAAGGGACGATGCCAGAGCACATGCCAGTGTCTCCTACAATTCGAAAGGCTGGCGTGGGCAAGGGGGGCTGGGTACGCGTGGGAAGAGGGACACACAGCGTCACAGGCAGAAGCTCTGAAGAGGGACGTTTGGGGCTTGTTATAAAGGAGAATTGTCCAAGAAGAATCCGTTGCTTCACAAGTGGGTTAGTCAGGACCCTCCAGAGAGACGCAGGCGTCGGGGTTCTGCCCTGCTCCCCTCCTTTCTCCTTCCTTCCTTTCTTCCTTCCTCCTTCCTTTTCCCTCCTTCCTTCCTTCCTTCCTCCTTCATTCCTTCCTTCCTTTTCCCTCCCTCCTTCCCTCCTTCCTTCCTCCTTCCTTTCTCCCTTCCTCCCTCACTTCTTGCTTCCTTCTTTCTTCCTTCCTTCCTCCCTCCCTCCATCCCTCCTTCCTTCCCCTTTTTCCTTCCTTCCTTCCTTCTTTCTTCCTTCCTTCCTCCCTCCCTCCATCCCTCCTTCCTTCCCCTTTTTCCTTCCTTCCTTCCTTCTTTCCTTCCTTCCTTCCTTCCTTCCTTCTTTCCTTCCTTCCTCCCTTCCTAATGAGATCTATGAAATGGCATTGGCTCGTGCGACTCTGAAGACAGAGAAGTCCCACAGACTGCCCTTTGCCCCCTGGAGACCCAGGAGAACTGAGAGTACAGCTTTCAGTCAGGCTTGCAGGGCTGAAAGCCATGAGACCTAATCGTGGAAGTTCTAGTCCAAGGGCAGGAGAAGACCTATGTCAGGGAGGCGGTCGGGGAGAACGAGCTCACCCTCGCCAGCCTCTGCAACCTCCTCGGGCCCCTTGGGGAGTTGGACGGGGCCCACGCGCACGGGGAGGGCTGTGTGCGTTACACGGTGCACTGACTCAAAGCAAGTTCTTCTCTTCTGCAAACACTTCGCCGACGCGCCCACAATGAATATTTAACCGGCGTCTGGGCCTGCCGTGGCCCAATCCAGCAGACACGTAAAATGCACCATCAGGAGAAGGGAATGAGTTGGGTCCCTGATCCTGGAAGTCTGTGGTCCTGATAACGCGGCTTCTTACCTGCCCGCAGAGGGAGGGGAAGGGTTAGACTGGAGGTTACCTGGCCCACCAGGATGGATGTTAGCCACCCTATCCTCCCCTCATTGGTCACCACATTACCCTCTGGATGGGAACTCAGTCCCCCTCGGAATGAGTTTGCCACAACAAAGCATCACACACGTTCTGGCTGAAAACCAGAGAAATTCACTCTCTCAGTTCAGAGGCTGGAGTCTGAAGTCAGCCGTCGGCAGGGGGCCCTGGGGAGAAGGCTCCCCCTCCTCTCCAGCTCGGCGGCCCCCGTTCCCTGGCCCGAGGCGGCACTGTTCCAACCTCCGCCGCCACCTTCATGGGACCTTCTTCCCTGTGTCTTCTCCCTCTCGGTCCACCCTGAATCCAATGTGACTCGGATCCTTGACCGGTTACTGCGGCAACGACCCTATTTCCAAACAAGAGAAGAGAGGTCAAGCTGGAGGGAGCAGGTCGGGGGAGGCCCTGCAGGTCTGGCTGTGGGTCCGGACCTCGGCCATGTTTTCCAGCTTGCCAGCGCGCTTTGGCCGCCTCTCCTGCCCCGTCTCGGGGCTTTCCTTCTCCTTAAGGTAGCGAGCGGCAGACACTCTCTCCTTCCCAGTCTTCCTGTGGGGGAGGACGCAGGTGTGTGGCTTGGGCCTGGCAGGCAGGTGCACCTGGAGGACAGGAGGCCAAGGACACAGACCCACAAGAGCCCCGGCCCTGGCATGGGTCACGGGGAAGGCACTGGCTGTGGGAGGCCTCGGTGACAGGGACCCTGCGGCCAGCGTACTCCAGGGACAGTGCCACGTCTGGGTCCCGCCCAGGGTGGGGCCTTCACTCTGCGGCACCGACCGCCGGTCCCTCCCACAGACTGCGGACTCGGAGAGCCCCCCTGCCTCCATGACCGTCCTTCCAGGCCGACCTGAATTTCCTCACGTGCAGACCAGGGGTCCGAGCAGCGCTTGCCCCGCGGTAAGTTCGTAAGGATCATGTGAGGGCCTTCCAGGGAAGACCACCCCGAAAGGCCTAAGCAGCTGTGTGAGCATCAGGTTTTGAATTTAAGAAGCAGCGATGTGATGCAGCCGCTGTGGAAACCAGGTTGGCAGGTCCTCAAAAAATAAAACACGGAATCACCATAGGATCCGTCAATTCCGCTTTCAAGGAACTGAAAGCAGGCGGGCAAGCAGATATTTGTACGCAATACTCATAACAGCCAAAAGGTGTTTGGGGACAACCACACTGTCCCCTGGCGGATGAGCGGTCCACCCGCTGTGGTCCTTCACACCACAGAGCCACGGAGCCACGGAGCCACGGAGCCATGCTCAGCCTTCTTCAGGAGTGAGATTCTGACACCTGCAAATGTGGTTGAACCCTGAAAACGGGCTCGGTGACAGAAGCCAGACGCACCAGGACAATTGTGTGGCCCCACTTCTGCGCGGCGCCTAGAAGAGGCCAACTCACGGAGACGGAACTGAGAGTGGTGGTGGCCGGAGGCGGGGGCGGGGGCGCGGAGCCAGCGGTTGACGGGGAGTCTCAGCTGGGGCAGACGGGACGTTCTGGGGGTGGACGGCGGCGGTGGCCGCGCAGCCGTGTGAATGGGGTGAGTGCTCCTAGAGCATACCCTTAAAAATGATGCAAACGGTAGACTTTATGTTGCATGCCTTTTACCATGTAAACACGTCCCCAAGAAGAAAGAACGGGACAGGGAGGGAGAGGAGAAGAAGCAGCGCCCCAGGAACACACTAGACCTCCAGAAACGTTGGCATCAGCTGCTGTTCACTGAGCAGATGGAAAGGAACCCAGGAACTGGGCAGCCTGGGAGGAAGCAGGGCGCCCCCAGGAGGCTGGCTGGTGCGGTGTCCCTGCATACGGTCCCCTCAGAGGGCGCAGCAATTAAAACAGCAAATGGGTGTTGTCCTTCAGCCCAGCGGCAAGGGTCACTCAGCCCGACCGACGGTGTTGCCACCCCTCCCGCTCCCACCCGGCCTCGCCGCCCTCCCTGCCGCCGGGAGGTTCCAGCAGGAAAGACCCTCAAAGGCTGGGACTGACCGCGGGGGTCAGCATGGACATTTCTTCTGCCCGCACGGCATGGAAGAGGCACCATGTTTGTTTAGAAAAGTTCCCTCGAGGCCTGTGTGGGAAGCTCTCTGAGGACGGCGGCTGTGAGCCTTGTCAAAGGGCAGTTCCGTCGTTACTGCAATTAGACGCCTGGGTCAGAGGGCGGCGGCGGGTCACCGGCGTCCGGCACGCACACGGCGGTCCTCCGCGCCTTGCCCTCGCCCTCACCCGCCGAGATCGCCTTTCCCGATGCGCCTTCTAACTTTGTGTCTCTTTTATGTTCCAGAGGCGAAAAGCTCACGGGCAGAGAGAGAAATATTTTTTCCTGTTGCTAATAAGCTATGCATGCACAAAAGGTTATTTCTGAGTTTCTCTCAAAGATCCTGTGATTCAAAGTGAGGGATTTGGTGGGCTCTAACGGATAATTATGAGAAATGAGGCATTAAAGGGCATTTGGAATCTTTTGTACGTCCCGAGTTTAAAAACAATTTGGTCTCTGCATCATTAGGACTAGACTTTCACCGGCTGCAAACTTCTCCCTTTGCTCCAAAGGTGGCTGCTGTTTGAGGGGACAGGGAAGGGCGTGGCCGGGGCCCTCCCCCTGGTGGGGACCGGAGGGGAGCCTGGCGGGGCCATGGGGTTCACGAGGGAGGCCGCAGAGTGTGGGCTCAGGCACGGAAGCCTTACCCGAAGTCCCAAAAAGCGTTTTGGTTGGCCGCTGGTCAGCACCGTCAAAGGAATTCCTTTTAGGAAATAACACTGAGGCATTCAAAATGTGTTCAGTGATTGCGACCCCACTTGGTGGATCCCGTGTCTGGACCTGACTTCACATTTCAGCCATCGACCGGCACCAGGAATTTCTAGACCCGAATATATGTTACTGCCCATATATTTTGGAAAAAATAGAAATAAACAGCATCTTTATAGTCAATGCAGATACAATAGACTTCTTCCAGAAGACAGGCAAACGCTGCAGCTTCTTCGCCGTCTGGCTCACCGGAGCAGCGCTTCATCCGCTTTCCGCGTGTGCCAGGTTTCGCACGCCAGTCTGTCCCCTGGTCTCCACGTCCAGCGGTGTCTCGCTCCACCCCCAGAGCACCTCTGTGGGGGCAGGGATTATGATTCCCATTTTGCAGATGAGGAGACTGAGGCTGGGAGAATGACTGAGATGCATGTTTGTGCAAGAGGATGAATGGGAAGATGAGGGGTCTCGGAAGGGGCAGGTAAATTAGGGTGAATTCGAGAAAGATTCTGAGGACTGTGGGCCAGTTTAAAAAGATGACAGAGGTCACTCTCCCACTGGGGGTGAAGGTGGGGGCCATATCCGTGCAGGGCACTGAGATGCAGAAAGGTATCTAACGCAGGGAATCCCACGCACAACGCGTGTTGGGGCAGGAGAAGCAGAAGGCAGAAGACACTCACTAGGCTTCAAGGCCCCGTCACGGCGGCTGCGTCCAGAGGGGAGGAAGTCTCCACCCCTATTAGAACACACTGGTCCCCAAAGCCAATGCCACCGTCCCTGAGAAAGGGAGGTCTAACTCATCTCGGCCCCCCACGGTCGTTGGAGTGTGTCAACGCTGGGCACCGCACACGGACCCTAAAGTGATGCATTTGCAGATCAGGTGACCGGCGGGTCCACGGCAGCCAGCCTGCGGTTCAAGAGGACGGGCATGTGGGGAGAGCTGGGAACCGATTCCTGCGAATCTGGAAGCTGGCCGGGGGCAGTGGCTGAGTCATGGTCCCCTGGAGACACAGAAGGGTGGGGTGGGGAGGGTCGGGGAGGGTCTTAAGAATAGGCTCACGGGAGTCTGGAGGCTGCAGATCTGAGGTCTGTAGCTGGGGCAGGCAGGCTGGAGACTCAGGTAAGCGCTAGTGTTGAGACGTGAGCTGACATCCACGGGGCAGGCCTGCAGGCTGAGCACCCCAGCAGGGCGCCCGTGTCGGGAAGCCTCGGTCCTCGCTCTGAAGGCCTTTGCCTGATTGGATGCGCCCCCCCGCCCCGAATCCTAGAGGGCCCTCCGCTTTACTCGAAGTCAGTCATTTAAATGCCAGTCTCAGCTACAACCCACCTGCATAGCAATGTCTGTGCTAGTGTTCAGCCTTCCGACACTTTCGCTGAGAGGACGTTCGGCTCGAGACTGTCGCCTGGATGGACATCAGGCACCGGGGTGATGCGGCGTCCTAAGGGGACAGCTGGGAGTCAGCGTGAGTCATTGCTTTTGACCCTGCTGGGTTAGATCGCTACGCACGGGGAAGGAGGGGAGTTGTAGAAGCTGTGGGCAGCGAGAGAGAAGGGGACAGAGGAAAACATCCCGCGGACAGAGAGAAAGGCGCCGCGGCTCTGTGAGAGCTGCGTGATCAGTCCGGCTGTGCCTGCGTTTCCCTCGAGAAGTCTTACCCGGCGCCCTGGCCAGGTTGGCTGGAGCGTTGTCACGTACGTACACCAAAAGGTCGTGAGTTCGATCCCCGGTCAGGGCATGTACCTAGGTTGTGGATTTGATCTCCAGTCGGGGTGCGTACGGGAGGCAACCGATCGATGCTTCTCCCTCACATCAATGTTTCTCTCCCTCTCTCTCTCATCAGTAAATGTATCCTCGGGTGGGGATTAAAAATAAATTAAAAAGTCTTCCATTTGTGTGTCTTAACAGAGCCTACGAAATTTAAATATCCAACACGGAGTTGAAACGCACGGCTCTGTCAGAGAACAGAGAGAAACAGAAGTATTGTCGTATTTTCTCATGTACCTTATCTGTTTAATGAGTCCTGCTCATAATGACTACTAATTGCTCTTGCTAACTAGTCCGACTGTGGTTTTGTTTAAATAATCGCGTCTACACAACAGGAACATGCCGAGTAGAAGGACAGATGGTTTTTAAATAAACACGTGGTTTCTGTGGCGCCACGCCGTGTCTGAGCGCCGCGCACACTGCATGCGGCGGGTTAGTGGGGCTGGTCACTCTCACCTCTCTGTGTCCCCCGTTCGAGCAAGCTGGCCACCCTGCCTGTCGGCCCAGCACAGCCGGGACCCAGGGGTCAGGGGGCGTGCAGATGCCACTGTGCAGATCCAGGGCCCGGGCCCTGGGGAGTGGGGGCCACCTCGTGTGGGACCAGGTGCTGTGGGTCATCTCGGTGGCCCCACCCCACTCCCAGCTGCGCAGCAGCTGGGGCCCCGTGTCCATGATGAACCGGGGGTCTCCAAGGGCAGCGTCCTAATCTCCTTTCGAACAAACGTGCGGGCGTCCCTGAGCCCGGAGTGCAGCTTCCCGTTCATGTGCCTGCAGGCCGTCCAAAGCCCGGGACCGTCCTGCGGTCCAGCGTGCTGGCCTGTGATGTGGGAAAGCGGGCGCAGCCGTGCTGCGGGGTGGCGGGTGAGAGACGCGAAGGGGCTGGGAACCGAGTGGTGGGACCGCGCCTCGGAGGCCACTGGAGCCTCCCAAGCAACAATTCTGACGGTGGCTGCTTGATCAAACGGGGCAATCGTAACCACCGTGAGAGCAGACATTTGCCGAGGGCCAACGGTGGGCCCGACTCCGCGGGAGGTGCGTTTACACAGATTACCTTGCCCTCCCCACAACCTCGGGGAGCGAGGCGCTGATGGATTTCTCAGATGAGGGTGAAGGCATTCCATGACCTGGCCCAACGTCCCAGAACTGGTCAGTAGTAGATCTGGGATTTGAACCCAGGCAGCCGGCCTGAGCCCACACTTCGGACCACTAAGCATCCTGACCCCCTAACCACAGTGCTTTGTGAAGCCAAGACAACCACCAGAAACTGTTCCCTGGAGGGAGATTTTTGGTAAAATATTGCAGAATGGTGATGAGACGTGGGCCGCAGAAAATATTAGACTCCATGAAGATGCCTGCTTGGAGTCTTCTGGCACCGACACCCAGTGAGGAGGGACTTTAAAAACTGCTGTGCTCAGGACAAGATGACACCCCCACGGACCAGAGCCCGCGTGACAGTGGCTGCAAGCCTGCCGGGCGGCGGGTCTGGAGGCAGGTGGAGGAGGCAGCGAGCCTGTTGGCCACACGGGAGCAAAAACCGCAAATGGCTCAAGGGGCTCAGGGCACAGGGCCAGGGACGGGTGCGGCTCCGCCACAGAGAGGAGGAAAGTGCCATCCCTGCCGCTGAGGCTTAAGACACTCACCCACTAAGATGAGGAAGATCAGGGGCAGCCTGCCGCCGGGATCCGGGCGCTCGCCACGCGGCTCAGCAGCTACAGCCGCAATGCCCTGATTAACTCCTCAGGAAGAATGCTGCGGAAACCCGCCGTAGTCTGCGGTTCTGAACCGGAGGCCCTGGGGGGTGGAGAGAGGCAGAGAACGCCCCGGAAAGGGGGTGCAGCGTCTGTTCGGAGCCACTGCGAGGAAACGAAACGCAACAAGAATAAACCAACTCTGCACGGACTCACGCCGACGAGAGCCGCAAAACCAGCCCCCAGGCAACGAGATCACCTCAGAGGACATGAGAATCGCACGTCGAGCCATGATGTGAAAACGGTTTGTAAGTCACTGTGCTGCGTGTCTCGTGAGAAGCAAAGCAAAGAGTAGCAGGGATAAAGGGTGATCTTAAAAAATTAAGGCCGTAGGCCAAGCAGAAATGCAAAAAGAACAGATGCGTATAAAAAATAATTCAGAAATCCTGGCAATGAAGGAGCTTAACACTGAGACATACCAAGCTCAGCAGGTGGGATGAACTCTGGACTGCGGGGCTGCAGAGAGGATCGGTGAACGGGAAGGTCGCCGTGGAGGACGTCGTCCAGACCGTGGTGCGGGGCGGGGAGTCATCATGAGGGCGGGAGACCGGAGCAGGCGTGGGGCAGCGTTAGCCCTAGAGAGTGTTTTCCAAACCAGCTGGACATCGGCCGCACGTCCTGAAACGACGAAGCCCGTGGACACGCATTTGCTCACAGGACTGCGGGGGCTGGTGGGTCTTGGGATCGCAGAGCGGGCGGCAGGCTGGACACCCAGGAGGGTCAGCAAGGGGTCCGAGAGCAGGACACAGCCAATGTCCGGGTTCGAAGGACATCAGACGGGAGGAATTCCCTCTGACGGGAGGGGGGAGCGGATGGGATGTGCCCCCCACACCACAGAGAGCAGTCTGCCTGCCTCGGTCTCCCGGTGGGAGTCCTTCTGGTCCACAAACGCCCTCTCAGACACACCCAGAATGACGTTTGACCAAATACCTGGGCACCCTGCGGCTGTGTCACGCTGACAATGAGCTGTCACCTGTGCCCTCAGGAACTTAGCAGCAGGAACCGCGCCACGGTTAGCCAGGAACACAGAGGGAGGAAGAGCCCCTTCTTTTTGGCAAGATAGGAGAATGATTCATGAGGATGGGTGTCTCTACCTGCAGCTGGCTGGGATTCTGGGTTTATGCCGATATTTATAGAAGAGGAAACACACGTATTTTGAAGCCAGAGAGACCTAAGTGAGACTCGCTCCCCCTACTAGCCGTGTGGCACGTTATAATTCTTGATTTCTCTGAGCCTCAGTTTCCCCATCTCTTAAAAGAGAGTAACAATGGCACCCACCTCAAAGGCGCATCGAGAGCCCGTAAGAGGTGACGTGCAAAATCCTTGGCAGAACGCCTAACCTGCCACAGCTCCACAGCTGTTGGCACTGGGGACACCGACAGCGGGCCCAGCTCTGCTCGCGAGACCCACCCTCGTCAGCACCGGGGAGCGCCGCACACAGGAAGACGCCAGGCAGGAGGGCCCGCCAGCGTGGGCCTGAATCCTGCTCACCCCACGCCCTGGCTGGGAGGCCTTCACACTCGCTGCCCATCTGCACACCTAGGGCACGGCCCCTGCCTCCGGGGCTGTGTTCCTGAGCTGCGGGGACTTTTCCCCGGTGATGTTGGGTGACGTCTGGAGACCTTTGTGATGGTCACCGTTGGGTCAAGGTTGCTAGTGGCTTCTGGTGGGTGCAGGTCAGGGGTGCACGGGACAATGAAGAGCCACCTGGCCCGAGACATCGGCTGCGCTGCGGTCAAGAGGCCCCGGGGTGGGAAAGGTGAATGGGGTTGTGTTCACGAAAGGCCTGGCTCAGGAGGTGCGAGCGAAGGCTCTCATCACTGTCCCATCATCGTCAGCATTGCGAGCAAGGGGTCAGAGCGGCGCTGGGGTGGGGTTTGGCTCTGCCCCCCCTCCCCTCCCCCCGGCCCGCCCCCCACCCCTGGGCTGGGCACCCGCAAAGAGAAGGCCTGGAACGGCTGTGGCCGTGGGCCCCACGCTCATAACCCGGAGGGCGGAGCCTCTCGTGACTTCCCACAAAGATGATCTGCCTGCTGCAGCTTCAACACAGAATGTTCTAGAATGCTGCCTCTGGGCAGCCGCATCTGGGACGTTTTCTGGCTCCCTTGGCAGACCCAGCCTTGTGCTGCCCCTGAGGCAAAGGCCCAGCAGCAACCCCCCACCCACAGCCCCCCCAGGGTGGCCCTCCCTGCCCCCAACAGGCCTCTTCCACCCACCTCCGAGCTTCTCTGGGGACCTGGCTCCCCCCACTCAGCGCCTGTCCTGGGATCTGAGAGGAAGCTCTTCTCGACGACTCTGCCTAGGTCTGTCCCATGTGCGGGTAAGGGAAAGGACGGGGACGGCACCCCGAGATTGTCTTCCACCCACGTCCCTCCACTCACAAGGGGAGAAACCCCGACCTGCCGACACAGCAGAAGCCCAGACCAAAGCAGGGGGAGCCCAGCCTTTCCTCCAAGGCCCACAGCCCCCGCCGCCCGAGCTGGGCTTGAAGGGCAGGACCGGACTGCAGACCACGGGGCCCGGCTGCTTCTCCGGGTCCGGCCACAGCCAAGTCTGGTCACGGACTTTCCCCGGCCCGACTTCCCCTTCAAAGTCGGCCCGGACAGTGATGCCGATGGAAGCGGCGCCCACTCCTCCGAGACGGGGCAGTTTCCTGGGCACCCGCCCGGGGTGGCAGCCACTGAGCCGGCCTTCCTCCCCACGCCAAGCTTTCCGGCCTGCGCTGGTGAACTTTTTTTTTTTTTCCTCACTGGAGAGCCATAAACACAGAGGTACCAAAGAGTTAATCTGCGTTTTCTAAACCTCCTTCCCAATGCCGGCTCTCACTCCAGCATAAAATCCTGCTGTCCAGACATCAAATCGGTAAGCCCTGTTGCCTGTCGGAGAACACAATGTCAGGCCATTAGTATGTTAATAAGTCCGAGGGCGACAGGTGGCCTACTAGACAGCTCAATTAAGCTGCTCATTAAACACACGCTAACGAACAGCCCAGGCAGGGCCTGAACAGCACCATTCTGTAATGACATGATGTCAGAGCGAACAAATGAGGGAAAATAACAAAAACATCGCAGCCGAGAAGACAGACGCCACTAATAAGGACCCCTCGCTCCACATCAGCCCACGAATCAATGAGCCACAGGGATCAAAAAACTCGACCCAACATTCTCAGGAGACTGAATGCAGCAAGATTTTTTTGGTCAGTACTTTAAAAAAAAAAAAAAAATCTCACCCCAAACCTAAAATGATCGGAGAATATCACAAATTAACTGCTAAAAAAAAAAAAAGAAAGAAAGAAAGAAAGAAAGAAAAAAAAGAAAAAAGAGCAAAAGTTTGACACAGAGCTAATCACAAAGTCTGAGAAATTTGGATTGTTGAGTTTGAATGAAAATCATTTTTTAATGGGATTGTCATTTACATTTTATTGGCGTCTCTCTCCGTTCTAAAGCCCGAAGGTTCCGGCCGTTTGCCTCCCTGCTGCCCGGCCGATTTCGGGGGCGCAGCGGAATGTGGAGGGGCACAGAGCCAGGTTCCTTAGGTGGAGATTCTACTTGTTATTTTAAAAGGAGGGGTTTCCAGCCGCTGATAGAGGTTTCTCTCATTTTCAAGTAAGGAGCGTCCTGAACAATAAACAGTCCAGTCTGCCCCGGCCCTGGCTCCGTCGCTGCAGACAGCCGCTAAACTAATAGGCTGGTTTGCCATTAGGAGGCCGTGACCTTGGCTGTCATCTTTTGTCAAGTTAGCAGCTGACACCTCCTCCGCCTCCTAGGTCTGCTGACTTCCTTCAGGCCCTCGGGCTGCGCCTTCCGGGGATGCCCAGGGCCCGCGGAAACCCCGACCATGGCCGTGGGGCTGCCTCCGTGGAGCTGGACCAGAGAGGTTGCCCCAAGTTTGGAGAGCTTCCTGTCCCGTCGAAGGTCCTGACCTAGGCAAGGCTCTTGCCGCTGAGTCCCCGAGCAGGTCACGTTGCCTTCCTGGCTGTCGCCTTATTTATAAAATGCAACTGGACTCAGCTCTCCCTCGGCCCTTCCAGCCTAACAGGGTCTTCAGCGCCACACGTGGAAGACGCTCTTGGAGTTCGCTGTCGAGCTGGACGGGCTGCGCCAGTCCCTGAGAGCCGCCCAAGGGATTCGGGAGCAAAGGGTAGTGCGTCCGCCGGGCAACATCGGAATTCAGAACGGAGACCTCGGGGTTTGTGGGGGCTGTGCGCCCATCCCCCAGATCGGCTGGGCCTGAGTAGACTAGAGGGTGCAGGGAGGAGGCGGGCGAGCAGGACCGGGAAGTGGGGGCCCCGGGAGCTCCAGGGCGGTGCCCGACCGCCGGCAGGAAGCTGGCGCGCACCCACACGCTTGTGTTCAGTTATAAATGCATGGCTATCATCTCTGCCCGGGGAGCCGTGGGAGCCCAGAGGGAGAGCACCTTCGGCTGCCCTCCTGGAGCTCGCTCCCAGGCGCTCTGCCCCAGGTGCCGAGAGTCGTGGGCGGTGACACAGCCCGGGTCCCGGCCCTCGGGGGTGTGCGACCGCACGGGGGAGACCGGCCCACTGCACGGTCACTGCACGGTCAGCCAGGCCGGGATGCACAGGGCAGAGGCGGCAGCCCGGCTCGCGGGGCCACAGGGGCGCTGGGTCCGCTCCGTCTGCGAGTCCCCCCTGGGCCGGTGTTGCTCAGCAGAAAGTTTCCGTGCTGTCCAGCAGGGAGGCCACGCGTGGCTGTTACAGTGACCGAGAAACTGAGGTTCTTAATTAACTAAAATGTGAACCATCACATGTGGTTGGTGGCTACCACGCCGACCGATAGCAGGGCCGTGGGATGTAGGTGTCATGACTGGTGCTGAGTTCCGTGTGGTGACATGTCCACTGTCCCCGCGGTTGGGACACAGATGGCTGTTCCCTGGCACCGCCGCTGACTCCCCAGGGTTCGGGCACACGGTGGGCGTGCAGGCGGGTGCTGGCGTGGACATGCTGACTGGCAAGAAATGAAAAACAAGGGTACAACATCTTTTCCCCTCTCCTATTCTACTTTGAGTTCAAATCCCACCTCCCCCGCCAGAGGGACTCCATGGCCCTCTTAGAAAGCCTGGAGAGAACTCTAAAAGCAGTTCCGGCCCGTCCACCGGGGGGCGGTGCGTGTGCCCCAAGATCCGTTGTCCCGCACACCCAGCTCCCTTGGACGTGTTGGGGCCAGTTTTCCAGGACTGGGAGGACACAGCTGAGCCTGCTTCAGAATCTGTTCCCTCTCTTCTTTCCTTCCTGGCTGTGCAAGGGACTCCAAGCCAAGGGGAGAAGTAGGGAAGGAATTTTCTCTCCGGGTGTCAAAGCGCAGCCTCCAAAATGGCAGCAGACTCTGGAACGAACCTCCATTCTGGCTTTGTTTGCTAGTTTGGTTGTCGTTACCATGAAGACAGGAAGAGAGACACGTTCCAAAGCCAAGGCCGCTGAGTCCAGGGGGGACTCCTACTCCGAGGGGGCGTGTGGAGTGTTGGGGCAGCCCCTAGGCCCTCCCGAAATCCCAGCAACAGGGAGGTGTTTCGGAGAACACGCAGACCTGCAGGGTGATGGTGATGGCATTGAACTTGGAAGCTGGAAAGTGAGGTGTGCGTGGGGAGGGACAAAACAGAGCTGAGAAGGCGGAATCCTGAGCCACCAACGGGGGAAGCCGAGAGCAAGCCGGCGCTCAGGAACGGCTGACACGTGGGCCCCCGTGGGAGTGGGAGCAAAGCAGGATGGCCGATCGCACGACCTTTCAAGAGACAGTAGGGTCTCCGGCCTCCCTCCTGCCACGGCGGGCCGGACTAACTTTCGCGCTCAGAGTGTCCGGTCTCTGGCCCGTCCCCCGCCCGCAGCGTGTTTCCAGAGTAACCGGTAAGGACCACAGCTTCCCCGGGGGAGAGGGTCGGAGCCTCCACTGCCGCGCTTCCAGCAAGGCCAGAGAGAGGCCCTAAGACTCCAGCGTCCAAGGCTGCCCCGGAAAATGGCCCAAGAAGATGGCCATCCTGAAGCCGCAGGGGCCAGGCCCCGGGTGCGTGCCCTGCGTGTAAACTCGAAGAGACACGTGAGGACCGTCTGGCATCCGGGCGCAGGCCCTGGCAGAAAAGGTGGAACCGGAGGGGGAGGCACGTAGAGGCAACAGAGGCTCTGGGGGCCACACGGGGAAGAAAAGGGTTACAAGTTACTGGGAGCTGGGCCGGAGCCGCGGACGAGGTAGGCGCTGGGCTCGCCTCCTCCGGTGACCACGTCAGAATGGAGCTGAACCGTGGAACGATCGGCCTCACGGCTCCGGCGCCGGAGGGCCCAGGGCGGCCAGGGACCGAGAGCGTGCCTTCCCTCCGGACGCAGCCGCGGGCCTCCCAGCTGGGTTTCCTGAGACGGCGTGTTCCCCTCTGCCCCTGTCTCCGTCTGTCTCTTCTTCCAGAGTGGATGTCACATTTGGAGCAGGATCGGAACGCGGCAGAGCCCGCCGGAGCGTTAGCCTTCGCTGGCCGCGTCCGACAAAGGCCTGGAGATGCAGAGAAGGAACGCTCCCTGCCCTGTCCCCAAACCCCCGTCCAGTTTCCACCTGCCTACCGGAGTCACCGAGGGAGAGTCGGGCCTCAAGGCCCAGGGGGTGGGGACAGGAGGGCGCTGTTCCTCCCCCAAGGTGACAGGCCACCCTGGAGATGTCGGCTCACTGTTTGTGACTGCAGCACTTCCTGTTGTGGACTCCAAAAACCCCACTTCCTTCGACCGGGGCCCCCAACCCGTAATGAGGAAATAAAAGGACTCGCTCTTGGCCGAACCTCTGCAGCACTGGGCCCTGGGGACACGAGGTTCCCTCTTGGTGCAGGGTGGGGACATCGCTGTACAGTGGCCTCTCAGATCAGGCCGAACCCCCGGGGCGGAAACCTTTCCCACATGCCCTGGGCCCCATCCGGGGGGCCCTGCCGGGTTGCGGCTCTCATCTCTGGCACAGGGCTGGCAGGGAGGTGGGTCGGGACGGGTGCAAACCCACAGGCGCCTCTGCACGCCCCCCATGAGGACTCGGGGTGGCCTTGCAACACCGCCCCGCTTCTGAGAAAGGACGAGGGGTGGCCCAGGGCTTGAGCCTCCTGCTCCCTTGAAAAGAAGTTTGGTCTTAAGTGCAGAGCTCAGATTCCAGGAAGCCAGCCGAGCCGCTGGGCTGCTGGGTTCCGGGGTGGGGTGGGGGCAGGGGCAGGTGTTGCGAGAGGATTAATGCCTGAAAGAAAAGTCCCGTTTTCCTGAGGGTCACCTGCTTCTCACAGGCAACTCCCCCCCCCCCCGGCCCCGCCTGCCCAAGCACCTCGACATTGGAGAACGCGGGAAACGAGGGTTCGCCTCTTCCGATCAAACACAGACGCCCAGGCCTGCGGGGCCTTTGCTTCTCTAACCCCACAGTCACCCCATCGCCTCTCTTAAGGGCTGCATTGTGTCCCTCCCCAAATGCCGAGGTTGGGGCCCTCACCCCCAGGGCCTCAAAAAAACAAGACCGTTTGGGGGTGGAGTCTTTAAAGAGGTAACGGGTAAAATGAGGCCACCGGGGTGGGCCCCCCGTCCAGTGTGACCGGCAGAGAGAGAGCCCCGCCCAGCCAGCCGGGAGGTCATCATCCGCTGGGTCGGGGGCTGAGCCCTCACACCACCGGCTGTGGGTGCACTGTGCCCCCCTGAAAGACAGGGGCAAGCCCTGGCCCCAGGCCCCCGAACGCCAGCTCGCTCGGAAACAGCCTCTGCAGACGTGGTCAGTGAAGATGGGGTCGTGCTGGGGCAGGGTGGGCCCGGCGTGCTAGGCGGCCTGCGTGCTGATGAGAAGAGAGCCGTGAGGAGGCGCAGATGCCGGCAGAGGGGAGGCCCCTTGCGGATGGAGGCAGAGACCGGAGTGACACAGCCCAAGGGGGCCAAGGACGCCGGGACCCCCGGGAGCTGGAAGAGGCCGGAAGCTTCCTCCCGTAGGGACTTCGAGGCACGGCCCTGCCCGCACCTGAACTCCAGACTCCTAGCCTCGGCGCACCGAGGCAGTACATGTCAGTCGTTGGAAGCCACCCGGTTGGTGGTCCTTTGTGACAGCAAGCCATTCCAGGAAAACCACTTCTCTTCACCCCAAGCGTTTCAAATGAAATGGGGTTCAGTTTCCTGATTACCACGGCCCTCAGCGGGGTCATCCTCAGGATGCCCCGGGGGAGGAGTCAGCACCCCTCTCCCCGCTCCCTGCCCTCAGCTGGGGCGGGGCAGGTGCAGGAGGCTGAGCCGCTAGGCTCGCCCACCGCCCACCGCAGGCCGCAGCTCTGCGGTTCCCACCATTGTTGTGGGGAGTGAGTGGCACTTACCCCGCAGGGAAATGGGACTGTTTGGGCGCCCACACTGAGTTCCACCCTCATAATGCAATCTAACGGCTTCGGAGAAACGGTGCAAACCCTACTGTGATAAAAAAAAAAATTCCACGGTATGTTGAGGGACAGAAGCAAATGTGGAAACTGAGGCTCTTCAGAGGAAACCTGGTTATTAGCCAGGGAGGCGGGGCTTTGCCCGTGCCCGTGGGAGGAGCCTTAGGGAGGAGCCGGGGGCAGAGCGGGGAGGTGAGTGCATGGGCGGGGCCTGCTGCCCGGAGCGCCGCCAGGGCAACCTGGGTGAGTGGCTCAGCCTCCCGCACCTGCACCAGCGGGTCCCCAGCTGTGACGTGGGGGCGCTGATTCCTCCGTCTGGGGCTGTCGTGATGATGGCACCGCTGGGCGCCACACCTGGCTCACGGTCAGCTCTCACCCCGCGCTGACTTGCGAATACCGCCAGTTGCCGACCCCGACAGCGTCGGGGGCCCTACAGGGCAGTCTCAGCGTCACAGAGGAAGACGACGGGCCACCGCCCACCTGCCAGGCCCAGGGAGGCAGCTGGTGAAGTGTCGCCGGTATGGCCTCAAGTCGCGGGAACAGGCTCCATCCCGAGGGGCTCCTCCCGGTGGGTGGCAGGGCCACCACTTAGTCCCTCTGAACGCAAACGGCGCAGGACAGGGGCGGAGCCGCTCAGCACCCCGCCTACAGGCCGCTTTGGAGAATTTAGTAAGAAAATATTTGAAAGAGCACTCTGGGACGAAGTAAAGGCCCTGCACAGAATTTCTGAATATAAATAATATATATTAAATGCATGGGTGTGTGTCTTTGATATATATATGTATCTATGAGTTTATATTCCACCCACAGATTGGACGATTGTTTTCATTAGACCAGTGGCATCAAACCAGGTGAGCACAAGATGAACCGCAAACGTAAAGCCGGACGATACTTGCTATCTAGAAATCAAGGAGAGCCCAGGGAGCCGTGACCCCGTTTCCACGGAGGGAAACGTACTAATGGCGCTATGTATTAACAAGGGGGGCATTCGCTCAACCCAGGGGGCGGCGTCATCCCCTGGGGAGTATGTGATAGTGGCGGGAAACCTCCGCGGTCATCACAGTCGGGGACAGAGCATCACTGGCAGGCGGCGGGTGGAGGGCAGAGGTGCTGTTAAAAACCTTGGAAGGCACAGGGCCATCCCCACGGCACAGAGCGACCGGCCCACTCGGTGCCAAGGTTGAGAAGCACCTTCAGAGAGGAGCCCTCTGTCTCCAGAGGGGACCTGGGATGTGGGGTCAGCCTCGTTCCTCTCTTGAAATGCGTGGGTGGGAGGGGGCGGGAAACGTTGGGAAAGCTAGAGCAGGCTAGAAAGTGCTGGAGACCTCGAGGAAGTCATCCAACATCCGAGTTGGCATTGCCGCCTCTGTTGTCCTCGGAGGGCTGGAGGATACCAAACCAGGCAACTGCGTTGCCGGAGGGGACCCTCCAGCTTTCCCGTCGCTTCAGCACCTTGCCCGCGGCTGCACCACAGGAGGACACCAGAGGGCGCTCAAGAGAGGACGCAGGTGCCGGCCAAGGTGTTCTTGTGTTCGTCTGGGCACCTGGGATCCCGGGGGGGCTGGGAGAGGAGCGGCCTTCCCCCCTCGGCCCCCACACCAGCCGGCACTGGCTCCCCCCACGCTGCTCCGAGTGGCTCGGCAAAGCTTCCCGAGGCAGAGACACATCTGCTGTGGCCTCAGGAAACCTCCTGGCTGAGTTGAAGCTGCATCCCAGGGGGAGATTGTCATCTGGAGACGGGCCCAGGGCTGCCGGGGGCCTCAAGGCAAAGCCTGCGCTTTTTCCTCTGGGCAGTGAGGTTCGAGGCTCGCTCTCGGGAAGATGGTGGACTGCGAGCCCAGTTCTAAGGCGGCTCCGTGTTACCCCAGCTTCCTCCTCCTCCTCACAGGGGCTCTCGGGGCTCCTCGGGTCACGTACAGACGTGGGGGGCTTGGATGGCATGTGACTTGCCTAGCGCTGCTGTAACCAGGTGCCACAAACTGGGCAGCTGCACCCCAAACGTTTGCTCTCTCACAGCTCCAGGGGCCGGAAGGCCAAGGTCAGGGTGTTAGCGGCACTGGCCCTCTCTGAGGCGGAGATGGGGAGCCTGTTCCAGGCCTGTCCTCACGCTTCTGGAAGTTTCCAGGATCTCTGCTTCCTTGGCCTGTGGGCCCAGCGCCCTGGCTTCTAGCCCTGAGGTCACAGGGCGTCTCCCTGGGGGCATCTTTCTCTGCGTCCAGATTCCCCTTCACCAGGACCCCACTCATCAGTTCGGGGCCCACCCTCATCTTCACTTGGTCATCTTCAGAAACCCTGTTTCCAGATTAGGTCACATTCAGCTGGTTGACAGTTACTGGGGGGGAGGACACCAACGAACATCTTTGGAGGGACACAGTTCAGTCCATAAGAGGCGGCTTCTAAAGTCTCTTCTATTTTCTTGGCATTGCGGCCGTGCAGTCTCGGGGGCAGGGCTGACTCCTCCCAGCGCGAAGGGTGCGTCCAGCGATGCCTCCTGGGGTGGACGGGCGGCGGTTTCAGCCAGAAAACCGAGTGCGGGGCGTGCAGCTGCCGCTGAAATGTTTGCTGATGAGCGACCACTCTTCTCAGGGGCTGCTCCCACGGCTGATCGCCGCCTCTCCATCCCCGAATCACGCGGGTGCCGGCTGGAGTCCATGGAAAACGTGTTCAGCTTGCAGAGCGGGACGCACCAGGCTGTCAGGTCGCACACGCGGTACGCGGGGCGGGGCGGCCACCCTTTCAAGATGGCTTAAGAATTCGGTCAAACAAAAGGCACCTCACGGAGGGGTCTCGTAACGGAGAAACACATCGGGTCTCGGCTGGTGTGGAAGAAAAGCTGACCCAAAGCTTAGAGCCGGACGTCTTCCTGAAAGGGGCCTCTCCGCATCCCAACAGGGAGAGACAGGTGAGTGATTACTGCACTTTCGTAAAGAGTGCACGTCCAAAGTGCGGCCCCTCCGTCACTTCCACAGTCCGTGGCACCGGGCAGCTTCCCGTAATCACGTCCCGGTGTCCCGGTGTCCCGGTCTGCCCGTGGAAATGCACGTTTTGAAAACATGATGGGAGATTTTCCGAGTGCCACCTGACAAGAACTTTCTAGCAGCCTCCGGTGAGTGGGACATTCCTCGGAACCCGCTTTCTCTGTTCCCGTCTTGACTGGGCAGTTTGGGCCTTGAAGATGTCACAGGGCTTTGCAATGTTCCCAGGATGGCTGGCTTTTCTGGTAGAACCAAGAGGAAACCTGTCCGCTGTTTTCCTTCTCGAAAGGCCCACGTGCCAGCCGGCTCTGTGGGTTTTTTCCAGAACAGGAAGCCTGTGGCTTCTGGGTTTCCTGCACCTTCATTCCGTTGGAGCAAGTTCTTTAGATTTTGATTTACAAATGAATGTGCTGAGAATGACCAGAGGGAGCCTTTTTAGCTCCCAGGTGCAGGCCATGAGGTCGCACGAGGCCACACGAGGTCACATGAGGTCACACGAGGTCACACAAGGTCACACGGAGAGAGCTCAGGGGCACCGCCTTGGAGTTCAAGGACCTGCAGCCGTCTCCAAACTCCAGCGAGTGGCAGAACCCGCCGGGGCTGTGGGAACCGGCTGCTGGCCTCCACCCAGAGTCCGGGTCCAGGAGGTCTGGGCTGGGTCTCAGCATTCGCTCTGGGGACGAGTTCCCAGGCACTGCTACTCCGCTGCCTGGGGCCACGCTGGGGCGGCCGTGTGCTCCGGCGACAAGGAGCCTGGGGAACAGAGACCCCCGAAGCCCCCCTAGAATCCCCCACAAAAGGTCTCACCTGAGTCGCCAAGCCCACGCTAGCTAGCCTCTTGGCACGAGTTCACCCTCCCCCCCCCCCAGGAGCATGGCCAGTGTGCTGGATGGCAGCCGGACGCCCTGGTGACCGGCCATCGTGCTGGATGGCCTGAAAACAGACACACGGACCCTGGGTCACTGCGAGCCCCTGTTTGGGAGAGTGCGAGAGGCTGATCCTCCAGGAGAGGCCATGGCCCCGGCCCCAGATGTCATCAGGAGGTGGTGTCCCCAGGGACGGGGCTCTGGCTCCCTCAACACAGAAGGCAGGCGAGGAGGCGGGATGGACTCAGAAGAGGAGGCTTGCCAAAAACGATGGAGAAGGGGGGCTTCATGCATCCGGGGTGCGCACACTGCTGGGGAGCACGGCCCCGACCTGCCACGGGGTCTGGCTTGCTCAGGGCCGGGTCCTCATGCAGGTGCAGAGTGGGGTGTCTGAGGAGTGACTGGTAACTGAGGGGCCCTGGCATCCGTTGGAGAGGGACCCCCACGCCCCGCCTGCCCCAGCAGGGTATGGTGGGAAGTGCAGGGGCGGGGGGCGATGTCTCTGGCTGCAGGCTGAGCAGGGTGCCTGGAGAGCAGAGTCCTCTACCCTCGCCTCCCCACCCCCCACCCCTTGAAAGGGGTTTTCGAATACTGCTTCAGCAGCAGGCTCCTTCAAACGCGGGGAAACCGCAGAGACTCTGGAGGCAGGAGGGGTGGGGAGCAGGGTCCCTGGGGTGGCTGTTGCCTGGCCTTTCTCTTGACCCCCAGCTCTTGACCCCCAGGGCACCCTAGGGCTGCCCAGTCTGGGAAGCACTCAGCGGTTCCCTCCCCCCTCCCTCGCTCGCGCGCCCCCCGCACGCTTCCTGAGCTCCTCAGCCGGTGCAGAGCTCTGAGTGCAGGAAGCACAGGGAGGTCATGCATCTTTCATGCAGCACAAGGAAAGCACACTTTCTTCTTTAAGAATTCTCACCCCAGGGCGTGCTTATTGATGTTAGAGAGAGAGGAAGGGGGAGAGAGAAACATCGATCAGTTGTCTCCTGTACACACCCTAACAGGCCGCAGCCCAGGCATGGGCCCTGACTAGGAATCGAACCTGCGACCTTTTGCTTAGGGGGCAGCACCCAACCACTGAGCCACACCAGTCAGGGCTCTACTCTCAAAACTTAAAAAAAAAAAGGTTACATCAGGTGGTCCCTTCAAGGCAGGACGTGAAGACCTTGCGCGGTGGAAGAGGAGCCCCAGGTGCCAGAGCTCCGCATCTCCTCAAAGCCGAGAGCCGGGCGGAGACTCAAGACTGGGCCCGACCCGCAGGTCCCCGCTCCGCCCACCTGTCTCTCCTAACTCACAGGTTAGTGCGGAACGGGCGGCAGTAGGGGAGACGGCCTCAGAAGCTCCGACCCCCGGACCAGCCCGGACCGGCGAGGCCAGGAACGGTGGCCCTTCAGCGAGGGAGCCACAGCTGCGGGCCCTGGGCGGTGCTCTGTCCTGTGCCCGGTGTCCCGGAGACAGAGACTCCCGGGCAAGCGGTTTAATGATAAGTTCCCCGGGCAAGCGTGTAAGGACGTCAGGAAGGACATGGAAAAGGAACTACACCAAGAACAGGTGTGGTCTCAGGCCAGGCTGATTGTGGGCGGGACTGTGGCGTGTCTGTCACAGCTCAGAGTGGTCCCCAGTGGAGGCGAGGAAGCTGGAGCTTTCTTAGCCACCCGGGGCAGCTAGAGGGAAGGGCCACCTTGAGGGAATCAAATTTCCAGGGGCCCCCAGCTCCACGCCTTCCAGCCTGTGGCCTCCAAGGGAAGCCATGGGCCTGCTTTGATTTGGAAGCAAAGCCCACCTGCAGGAAGCGTGGGGAGTGAGGAAAACAGATCCAGGAGCCCCCGGGGTGGGGGTGGGGGTGGGGTGGGGTGGGGGTGGGGTGTGCTTCCTGCAGCCACAGCCTTTTCTCACGAGAGCCTTCTGCGCCAGCCGGTTTGTCACCTTGCGCTGGTTCTCTGCATCTTGTCACTTTACCCTTGCAGTTGAGTCCAGAGACTCAAATCGAAGTGAACCTCTTAGACCTTTGACCCGGACTGGGCGGGGCTCCTCGAGACGGCTGTGAGCACCGCCAGGCACCACGACAGAGGCTTGTCTCTCTGAAACCAAGGCCCCCCGGTAAAAGCGCCTTGGAAGAGACCCACGGTTCTCCCTCTGGTGTGCCTGGGGTTGGTGGGGTGGCTCTGGTCTGCTGGGTCCTGGGGTGGGGGTGCCACTCGGCCTCCCTCACACGAGTTCCTGTCGTTCCAGGCGTGCTGCCGTGGCACCTGCGCTCCAGTCCGCAGGAAGGACAGAAGGGCGGACAGCGAAGGGGGGAATGCCCCTTCCCTTGAAGGACACTTTCCAGAAGTTTTACAGCGCTGCTAGCTTCAGCATCTGGCTAGACCTGGGCCACGAGGCCACACACACTTTCCACTCCGTGAGATTGTTAGGCCCAAATCGCAAGGTCGTGGCATCTCCTACTAAATGCTACTCTCGATCCGTGTTAAATGGTAGCTCCGTATTTTTCAGACGCAGCTGCAAACAGGCTGAGCTTGACGGGAACCCAGCCAGGTAAGTGTATCGCTGCACAGAAGAAATCAACGTGTAATTGACCAAAGAAGAAATCAACATGTGAGTAACCAAATAATGACAAGGCCCTCAGGCGGAATGCAGTCTGGCACCTTGTTTCTACCCAGCAGTACCCGCCGAGCTCCTTGCCCCTAGTTAAGGAGTAGTTACATTTACACAGTCCTAAAATTACGTCCGGCCCTTTGAAGGCCACCACGAGGCTGATGTGGCCCCCAGTGACAATGAGTTTGGCGCCCCTGTTGTATACACTGTGGCCAAGCTTCCCCTCCTGGAGACAGTTTTGCAGGTGAATCCTCAGCCTCCTGTGTTTGCTGCAGGGGAGCTGAGCTGTGGGAGAGCAGCCACGCCTTGGTTTTGTTAGTGCAGAGCGCCCCAGGCAGCGAAGCCCTGAGCTCAGTAACCAAGGGCCGTACTGCTCTTCCTGGCGGCCCCCTCGGGGCTGCCGACGGTCCGCATTGTGAAGGAGGCAGAGCCCTACTGGCGCTGGGGGGTTTGGGGCACCTCTGCCTGAGCCCGAGGGCACTCTGTCCCACCACAGAGAGACCCGCTCCCTGATTCAGTTCCGCAAGGGACTTGTCAGCCCGGTGGGGGTGCTGGCTGGCACCAGGTCCACAGACGCAGTCTTGCTCCATTTTCATCTCCTCATTTTCGTTCAATCCACTTGGATTTAGAACCGAGCGGGAGAACGGAGCTTCAGGCGCCGTAGGGAAGGGAAGCCCCGAATGACTCCGAGGGATTTTGCTGCCTGAAATACGGTTGCGCCTCCGCTTTCAAACGAAGATGCTGACATTGTTCCAGGACAATTGTGCTGTCCGGGCCAAGGGGCCCGCCCCAGAGTGTCAAGGCACCGATGTTAGTTTTTTGTTATTTTATAACTGATTGTAACACGTGGTCGCTGAGAAAGCGCAGGCTTCCTAAGGCTGCCCTTCCGATGACCCTGCCCTGCCCTGCCCTGGACAGGCCGCCTTCTGTCCGAGGGAGAAGTTTTGTTCCTAGACCAGACGAAACCCTGGCTTACCCCTGGCCCCCAGCAGGATTGATCTGACACCAGCGCAGCAGTGACAGAAAGACTAAACCCGGTGACAGCTAACCCAGTGGCAACTGCACGCACGCACCTCAGGCAACCGTGTCCCTCCAGCTTCCGATCTTGCAGCTTTCTCTATCCTCAAATGCGATACCTGCTCCACGGCCCTGGCTCTCTCTGGTCCATAAAGGGGCCCCTTGCTAGCTAGGAAGCTGCACGTTTTTAGGATGCTGGCTGGGAAGCGCAAAGCCAGGGACAGACTTTGCCGTGGGGCTCACCTGGGGTCTGTCTCCTGTGAACGGCGAGCAGGCGGCATGGAGACCCCAGGGGCGGCCTGTGTGGTTCCCGCTCGGCCGAAGGGCCTTGTGTTCAGCTGGGGCCTTTTACAAGTAAAACCTTCCCGGCATGCAGAAAGAAACCACTAGAAGCGAATGTGGATGCTGGGGAAGAGCGGGAGCCAGCGCGAGGAGCACACGTGTCCTCAGCGTTGGCCGCAGGTCTCCATGGCGGTCTCTCTCGGGAAATCGGGATGGGGCGGGGGGGGGGGGGGGGGGGGGGGGGGGGGGGGGGCGGGAGGGGCGAGGACCTTCCTCTGCCGACACAGACGCCTCCTTCTCTCTTCCCGGCCGCCAGCTGGGCAGCCACGTTCTTCACTCAACATGGGGGGTGTCTGTGTTACTTTTAATTTTATTTCATATTCTTAAGGCAAAGCAGAAAGCAAATAACATCGCCTTTGTGCCAGTACCTTCCCATCAAGTCTACTTGGACGCACAGTGATTCCCCTCTGGTTTTGTTCCACAACGTGGGTGAGGAGAAAAGCAGCCAGGCGCCGACTGGCCCCGGCTGCAGCAGTGGGAACCGGTGGCGGTGGGGAGCGGGGTGGGGTGGGGTGGCACAGGGGACCAGGATGAGGGTCCCGTGTAAGGTGGCTGAGAAGTGACAGAAAAGAATCACCGGCAGTGACTGCGACGCCAGGTGGGGAGAAGGAGTGACCACCCGCGATGTTGGGAGCGTGAAGGCAGCAGGTGGGGAAAGGGGGCCTTGTGGGGGGGGCGCGGGGAGGGTCCGATTCAGTGCATTTGAAGCAGATGCCCGAGGAATCTTTAGTGGGGAACACACACAACAAGATCCATTTTTCTGACGTGTGCTTCAAGGGGGTGTATCAAAGCAACGCGGGGTCAACCTCCCAAGGCCTTCTGGGGGCTCTCCCCCGAGGACACAGCCCCCGGGCGATTAATCTTGACTTAGCCAATGAAGGCCCCTCCCTGGGGGGAGGCTACGTCCAGCTTTCCAGCTGGACCTCCCAGTCTTAGGGCGCTCTGAAGATCCCGGGGGAGGCCACCGTGTTCCCCTCCGTGATTCCGGGGGTGGGAGAATGACTCCGCCTTGCCTTTCATCTCCAGGGGGCAGGCTGGACACTTACCACTGGGGCAGGTCTCCTTTTCTGCCCAACCGGAGGTGGGCGTCCCTGCCCCACCCCCACCCCCCATCCCCCACCCGGTCACCTTGGAGGGTGTAGGGGACCAGAAGTAAGTCTGAAACAATAGGCGGACGTAGGCCCACCCCTCCGCGGGAAGAGTTATTGCCCTTCCAAATGCAGGTTTGTTTTTTGATTTTCCACGGTCCGGCCCTGCGTTGAGCACAAAAAGGCACTTTCGCCCCGATACACACCAGGACAAAGCAGACGGCACGGCCAGCTTGTTCCGCCGGGCAGATTATGATCTGAGTTTTCTGCCAACCCCACTTTTTCCAGATTGTTTATTGCCCCACCAGCCTGTTCACTGAAATCCTAAAATGCAATGAAATTTCGGGGGCTTAAAAAAAAAAAAGAGAGCGAGAGAGAGAATGGGAGCTGATCACACAGATGCAGAGTGTTTCAGATGGAAACAGAGTGGTCCTTGCGAAGGAAAGAAAATTATGCCACGTTGTCGAGGCTGAAGCGAAGATTGGATGGCTGGCTCGGCTCCTGGGGCAGGACCGGGGAGGGGCGGCCCCCCGGTGCTGGGCTGGCAAGACCCTCGCAAGGGGCAACGGGGAAGAAAGTCTCCAGCAGGTTCGGTTTTACTTGGGACGCAGCGCAACACCTTCCTCCCGACATGTGAGCGAAGACGCCGACCCGTGCAAACCCTGGCCTGAGATGGGAGTGTCTCCCTGACGCCGTATGCTTAGCCCCTCCTCACGTCCAGATCCTGCCCTGGGCCGGGGAAAATAGAATGTAGAGCAAAAGAAGTCTGCAGAATGGTTCTCACGCTTGTGTGAGAAGACTGTAGGCATGGGGAAAAAATTGGGAAAACCTTGCATTTTTAGTTATGGAAAAGGAACTTGCACGCCGTTAACATCTGTATGTTAATAACGTAAACGTGATTGATAAATTAACAAAAATATTGATCGCGTCAAGGATAAAAATGTAAATGAATTTATTTACATCAAAAGGCAAAAAAAGTCGATACCACTTTTCATGGGCAAGGGATGCCTTTGCAATGTGCATGTTTTTTACTCAAAGGGATTTGTTAAATTTTTGGACCACAGTTACGTGAAGGAATACCAAATATCTAGAGTATGTAACAACTCAAAGGAGGGAGTTTTTTTTTCCTGATTAAAAAAAAAAAACGACTCTAAAAGGCTTGTTTTTGATGCGAATTAAACAAGCGGTCTAAAATGCTCCATTTCCCACACTGAAAGTGTCTGTGATTTGAATTAGGTAAACAGCTTCCTGGAAAGCGCTTCTCTACTCCAGCTCCCGCGTTACACGGCCCCAGGAGCTTCTAGAAGAGTCTGCCCTGTGAGTTTCGCAGCAAGTGGTGAGCAGAGCCCCCTCTCGCCTGAATCTGAAAGTTACCCCTTCCCAAATGCCGGACGAGACGGGGTCCTAGAAATCAGCGCCCGAGCTCGGGGTCTCTGAAGTCGCAGGCTTTTGTCCTTACACTTTTGAAATATCTCCATTGTGATGCAAATCTTGATTTTCAATCAAAATTGGCCGGGGGGGGGGGTGAGGGGGGAGACCCTTTCTCTGGAACTGGTGGTAAAAAGTAAGGAAGACCAAATCTCAGTCTTCTCGCTGCTGGCTCCTACGCAGCCGTAAAACAAACGAGGTCGGACAGACACCGGATAAATTCGGGCTGGAAACCCGGCTGTGTCCCCCGGTACTTCTGACTCAGTTCGGCCCCCCAAGGCACGGTGTCCACACTTTAAATGACTCCGCCCCCACCCCCCTTTTCCTGATGTGAGCGCCAACGCAAAAAACATCTAAGCCCATTTTCGCTTTTGTGGACTGTTCAAAATCAAATCTGTTCCAGAGAAAGTGCGCCCTTTGGGGCCTGGATCCTTTACTAAGTCCAGAGATAAAATAAAATGAACGCAAAATGAAGGCCTCGTCCACGACATGAAAGCCCCCCACCTGGACTTCATTTTAAAAGCCGAACCCCTCGGACCATGGCAGAAAGCTGGATGACACTGGCTTGCTCTGCGTGTCCGTGTCCCTGGGCGTCTGTCTGTCTGTCTGTCGCTGCGCCCTCCGAGCGAGCAGCGGTTGGGAGTGAGCGCTTCTGCCCAAACGCCACACAGGCTGGGATTAAAAGGGCTGAAACCTACCGGCGAGTTCTTAAGGCCCTCCCACAGCCGTTAGACCAAATCCACCGTCATTCCAGATTCATTTCTCCCTTATTCAACTGTCCGGCTAATTCCTGCCGCATTCAGCGGGCTTATATCTTAATCTTTTCTGTTACATAGAGAATACACACTGAAAGGCTGCATTTTCTGGGTACATGCACCCATTGCGAGCGGATGAACCCTGTGTGAAGAGACGCACAATGCGGGCACGGCTGAATGGGGTCCCGAGCTGACACGCTGCGGGTCTGGGGACAAAAAGCCGCCCACAGGAGCCAGCACGGGCTGCAGGGCCAGGGGCCGGCCGCCCAGACGCGGGTGTGAGTTCACTGTTTTTGCTCACACGGGCTGTGGGAGAGGAGTCACCGTGTGAGGCTGGACCGAGTGGGACCTGTTTTGGGCACTGAGCAATTCTGCATTGACACACACGCGCGCACACACACACACACACACACACACAAAGGAAAAAGAAGAAAGGGGGGTGAGGAGGAGGGGAAGGAAGAGAAACAAGAATAGAGGTACATTTGCTGCTTTTAATTTGCCGGCTGGGGGACAGGCACAGCTGAGAGTTCTGACCAGCGGCCACCTGAGAATTAGGGCCTGGCCCCTGGCCCCTCCACAGGGGGCACCGTTGGCCCCCTTTTATGCCGAGGCTACCACCAGGGGACTTTTTATCTGCCCCCTCGTTGTCTGGTTAACTTACTGAGCCTGGGGCTGACGTTTGCCCAGTTGAATAAAGTCTTTCATCCGAGCAGGTGCCGGGGCAGCCATGGCCGGGGCAGCGTCCCGATGAGAGGTGTTTCCAGGAGACCCCCTCGGTGGCCCCTGGGCAGGGCGTCTGTGGTTGGCGCCCCGCTGCCCGGTGGCCGCAGGGGTCTCTCAGGAGGACTCCCCAGACACGGATTTCTCTTGGGGCTGCAGGCAGGCAGCAGGGTGTCTGGTCTGCACCCTGGGTCCCCACCCCAAACATGGGTCTTAGAAACAGATGTGTCGGCCTTCACCCCCTTCTCCACCTGCCCCCCACCCAGCATGGCCACACCGGGCAAACGGAGACACGGGACGCCCAGGTACACCTGGGTGTCAGGACGCGGTGAATACTGTTGAACAAACTAAAAAGGGATGCGGGGTTTGGATACCTGAAGTTCAAGTTTGACTGGGTGTCCTGGGTTTTGCCTGGCAACCCTTCCTCCCTGCCCCAAACCAGGCCCCCTGGGCAGGCCACCGCCCACCCCCTCACCTGTCAGGGGGCAGCCCCCACTGCCTGCTCCCAGGATGGTAAGATGATAATGAGAAAGTAGGTGGGTAGGGGCTTTGAGAAGGGTTGCTAATTAGCCTGGCTGGTTAACATGTGGCTTCCACGTCCCAGCCCAGCCGGGCTTCCAGCGCGAAGTAGGAGGCATGCCAGAGATACCGACCTTGGTGTTCTGACCTCCTGCTCCCCACAGCCCCTCCCTCCTCCAATGGCCTTTGCGTCATTTTGGGGGGACCCTGTCTTTAAACCAATTGCCTTCACTAGAGACAAACACAGTGTCATGGAGTATTTGGGGATAAAGTCACCTTCTCCCCAATTCCGTACCTGCACACTCTTCACCACCCTGATCCCCCATGCGCCCACCTCTGCCCTGCCCCCACCCCACCAAGTCCTCCCCCTGCAGTGGGCACTCCTGCCCACAGGAACACTGGATGGCGACGTTTGACCCCTGGCATTTGTTAATAAGCTGCTAGAGCCCAGAGGCCCCCAGGATCTTTCCTGAGGGGACACCCTTCCTGGAGCTCCCCACCTGTGGGCCCCTGAAGCTCACGTGCTTAAGGGCGCAGTGAAAAGGAAGAGGTCTCCCTTGCGGGGGGCCCGGGGTTGTCCTCTACCTGCAGACAGCTAGAGATCGGGGGGCTCTCTGCCCTCATCTGGGCTGAGCTCTGACCAGAGACGTCTTGAGGAGCAGAGCTCCCCGGGCTGACTGGGGACTGGAGGCCGAGGTGGCTCGTCTGCTGGCCAGGACGAGAAGAGTGGCTCCCAGCCCTGCTCCGCCCCCCCCAACCCCCCGCAGCGGCATGGCTCTCATCTCCAAACACGACGACTCCGGGCGTCAGGGCTGTTCGCGGTGGCCGCGTCAACATCACGGAGCGGGATGCAGACGATAAATTAACTGCTTTGCAATTAGTGCCGATGATCACAGCTGTGGAGACAAACGGCATATGTGCTAATTAAATAATTTGTCACTTGACTGTTAAACAAACAATTCAGCCTCTTTACATGACAAACTGCCATCCCCAGGACACCACCGCCAAGGGCCTCGCCACCATTGCTGGGAGCCACGTCCCCAAGGCGGGGTAACAGGTGACAGGGAAATTTCACTCGGATTAAAAATGCCCTCAGACTTGGAAAGTTTTCTTGGAAGATGAGTTGCAGGAGGATGAAAACCCTGCCGTTCAGACACGTGTGAAAATCAGCGGGTGCTAGGATTTCCACACCCTGGGCCTGGCCGGTGTGGCTCAGCTGGTTGGAGCGTCATTCGTAACGGAGGGGTCATGGGCTCCATTCCTGGTCAGGGCACACCCCTGGGTCGCAGGCCCCATTCCTGTTTAGGGTCAAGGGTTCGAACCCCAGTCCAGGTACGTGCAAAGTCAACTGATCGATGTTTCTCTTTCCCTCCCTCTCTCCCTTCCTCTCTCTAAAAAGCAATGAAAAAACGTCCTTGGGTGAAGATAAAAAAAATTAAAAGGAAAAAGGATTTTGCGCCCGTTCAATACGCCCGAGTGGAGTGAGCTGTCGGACTAACGGGTCACAACCGGAAACCTGCCTCCATCCGGTCTCCACTCGCAGCCTGGTGCTCAGCCGCTGTGGTCTCCCAGGTCACCACAGCTTTTCCCCGGTTTCTCTGTGCCGCCTCCACCCAGTGATAAGCCACAAAGCTGAGTGGTGGGTCGGACGGCTGCTGGCCCGTGGGAGGGCTTTGTGTCAACGGAGGGGCGTTCCGCCTTGGGCGGTGTCCAAGTTTGGTGAGTGGGGTGCAAGCCAGGTGTGCGTCCTGGCTCCTCTCCAGGGGCCTGGGCCCTGGGGGCAGCCGTGTTCTCAGCTGCCTCCGGAACCAGAGGGTGATCGGGTCATCGAAAGCCAGAGACACTCCCCAAACGGAGTGCCACCACCATCCCTTCTTCCTCGTTCTTCCGTCAGAGCTGTTAACGAGCAGCCCTCGATCGCACCTTCTTATCCACCACCCCCCCTCCTCAGGTGCCCCGTTTCCAGGGATCACTCGGCCCGGGGTGGTGCTGACTGTGAGTCACCGGGTGACGTACCCGTTTGGGGCAAAGCACTCCAGAATGCGAAGCGATCGATTCTATTGCAGAAAATTTCCACCAGGCAGGAAAGAAGCTCAAAAAAGTGTGAGCACTGTTCTTCCCGCAGGAAGGAGGACGTCTGGATAATTCACATTAGGCTGTCACAGCTGCCCTGGCGCGGATTTGGGGGGGCCGGAAGGGAACCCAAGCAGTGTGCGATCTTTGCAGAAGTCTGACCGTTTGTACATAAAATCTGTCCCAGAGGCGGGATCGTCAACACGATGACGCATTGCTCACCAAAGGCCGTTCTGCTTCTGCCAGGAAGTGCATCTGGGTTTACGCCAGAAAGGCTGGGGTACGAGAGGCTCAGCGAGCACCCCACGGTCAGTCTTGGCAGGAACTCACCCTTGTTATTGCTGCTGCTGCTGCGGCTGTTTTATTATCACCGGGTGTTCTGCGTCGCCGGGCGTCTTGTCCAGCCGGTGTTCACGTAGTCCGTCGGGTGCGCGCAAGGGGACAGGGTGAGGAAGGGGACTCCGGAGCCCTGCTTATAAAAGGGCTTCTTTCCTGAACGTGCTTGTTTGTCAGGACCTGCGGACAGGACAGGGAAAGGGAAGGGCCTCTGAAGCACTCACAGGACACGGGATGTTTGCCTGCGGCCACGAGGTACCTGATTCTCCGGAATGTTCTCCAGGCAGCCCCCTGCCATTCAGCACCGATTTTCCTCCACGCCCATGGGGCTGAGGTTCCAGCAGGCAGGAAGCACCGGCAGGTGCTGGAGAACCTTAGACCTTCGAGACAACCAGAGACCCGCTCATCCACACCTCTCATGTCCAGAGAGAAGACGGGGTGCAAGGGAAGGCAGCCCCGAAGTCACGCTGCTCTTTCCTCCTCTCCGTGCGGGGGCGCGCCCGGCTCTCCCCACCCCGCAGCCCAATTAAATAGCGTCCTTCCCTCCGAAAGTTACCTGGGGCTCAGAGATGCCACACGCCATTTTTTTCTGGTATAAAATATTTTCGCTGAGTAGAGAACCCCGGTGGCTGGTCAGCATCTTGGGAGGAGGCAAGGGCGGGCAGAAGTAGAGGAAAATAACAAGTCTGCAGCCTCCTCCCCAGGGGCCCGGAAAGCCCCGGAGCCTCCGCTCTGGGGAGCTGGTGCCAGGGTCTATAAATAGCGGAGGTGCACTCGGGATTAATCACAAGTCTGGGAAGAGGAGATTTTCCTTGGGCAAGCCCTGTTGCTGCTGGAAAAAGAAAGGACGTGCAGCTTTCTCGTACATGGATTAGAACTTGGGCAACTGGGGAGATAACTTCACTTTCTCTACTCCTCCTCCGGCTCCCTGGCCTCATCTAAACACTGCCTTACTGCTTGTTTTAAAAGGATGTCGGCAAAGACAGAATTGCTAAAACCCACCCAAAAGTACATTTTTTTAGATTTTATTTATTTATTTTTAGAGAGGGGAAAGGAGAGAGAAAGAGAGGGAGAGAAGTATCAGTGTGTGGTTGCCTCTCATGTGGCCCCCACTGGGGAACCTGGCCTACAACCCAGGCCTGTGCCCTGACTGGGAATTGAACCGGTGACCCTTTGGTTCACACTCCACGCTCAATCCACTGATCAAAAAAGTACATTTTTTTTTTTTGATTGGTGGGTTTTCTCATTTACTTGGGAGAATGTACGCATTTTGAAAATGCAGCCCATTTTAACTTGCAGACACACCCCTCCTGGAAGCCTGTGGCACGCACCTGTGTCACCGAAGGCAGGGCCGAAACCGCTCACGAGGAGAAGGGTGACCCGTCAAGGGTAGTAAGTAGCTCTGGAAATGAAATGTAGGACATCGTGTCTTTTTATGAGTTTTGTACTTAATTTTACAACTTGCCACTTGAAACTGATCGACGCCAGAATTCGCTCGTTAGGACGTCTGCCTTGTAAATGAAACAGGCCCAGCTTTTCTGGTGGTGTGGTTGAAAATCCTTGAAAGTTTACAGAACGATGCCCCAACCACTGAGCCACACCAGCCAGCGCTCTCTGTGACTTTCCGAAGAAACTTTTGCTTGCGTTTGCGTCTTGGCTCCGAATTCTTTCTCCGCCAAAACGCAAGGACTGAGGTCCAACATCCGGTGCCATCTGCCGTATCACCACAACCCTTCCGAGTTTGGTAGCAGAGACACCTGTGACAAAACATAGGCAAGAGAAAAACAAACAGAAATTTATTAACCTGTGTACCTGGGAGATTCCCAGAGGAAAAAAAAATGGGCAACTTTTTCTCAGGGGGTCAGAATTCAGGGTTAAACACTGTCTTAGTAAGGAAAAGGGAGGGGGAACACAGGTCTTCCAGGGAGAGGACGAAGGAGCCCTTAGAAGACTGGATGGGAGGCATGGCGGCTTGGGACAAAGTTTGTCCGGGTGAGGTGTGGACTTCTGGCCCCTTTTCCTGAGACAAGAACCCATCTTCCCTGGCTGGTGACAGTCCCCAGGGGGAAGCTGAGCTCTGTTTGCAGGTTCTGTCTGGACGAGGGGAGCTCAGAGAAAGCCCTCCTGGCGTTTGCTGGGCTCCAAGCGCCTGCAGCTCACGCTCCTCGATGCGCCAAAGCAGCATATTTTGGGGTGGCATGTCCCAAACCCCACAGTCTTATTTGGGGGTGATAGTATTCTGCCGCTCAGCACTGAGGTTGCTTCCAATTTTCTCTTGTTATAAATAAATATGCACATATGTGGGGATAACATATACGTATGCATACATATATTTACTTTTCAAATGTGATAGGGAAATTCTTAGCTTCTGTTAAAGGGGGAAAAAAATCACTTGAGTAAACTTGAAGCTCTAATTGGCTTTACTGAGTGATGGATTCACAAATCGGGCAGCACCTCATCCAGCGAGCAGAGAAGAGCCCTGAGAAGCTGCACAAGGTGGAAGGTGTTTACAGACGGAAACTGGTGAGGAGAGAAAGTTACCAGCAGAAGAAAAGAAAGGATTGTTTCAGGAAAGCGTGCCCTCCCTTAGGCTTGGGGGAGAGACTGGAGTCCGATCGATCGGGCGGATCACCGCAGCTCCCTGCGGGGGGCCTGAGAGGGCCCACAGGACGGGCTGCCTCGTCGGAACTGACCAGAACACTCCAGACTGACCGGCTGGGGTTATGTTCCCGGAGAAGGTTGACACCGCAGTCGGATCAGGCACCAGGTCTAGGTCTGTTAGCGTGTGTTAGCGTAGGGGGCTAGTTAGCGTTAACGAAGGAAGCAGGCAAAGGGAATCGGACGGACATGGAGCCGCATTCAGTAGGAAGCTGCAGCACCACCAGGCTGCCCAGGGGACCACCACCTCCTCCCCGAGGCAGGCAGGAAGGATTGGCTTTCCTGCCTTCCCATGGAAGGAGACAACCCGTGTCTTCCCACCGATTTGGGGCGTGGGGAACCAGGAAGTGGGACATTCCTTGGTTGGGCTCGTGTGCAGCCGGAGCCAAGACGGAGCCCATGAGAAGGAGGTGTCTAGCCCGGGGAAGGGATTGGATTGGACCAGGGACAACGAACCCCAGAAAATAGAAAAGGGATTGGTTAGGGGGAGGGCCCAGCACAAACCCACAAAGAGCCAGGAAAGAGATCGGTTAGTTTGAAAGAAAGCTCACACCCCTTCCCAAACCCAAGGAGACATCATCGAAGCTTAACAGAGGTTTGTTCATCGTTCGTTCGCCGGCTCATCTGTGCCCTGTCTCTCCACCGCAGCCACACGGGGTCCAAGCCCAGCACCGGCACAGCCCGAGTGCCACCTCGGCGGCAGACGCGCAGGTCGGGAAATGAGACACAGGGAGGCTCTGCGTCTCCGGGCCCAGGTCCTCCCGGGCTGGGTGAAGACAAGTGTGGGCGTGCAGCCCCGGAGACTGGGCTCACTGTGAGCAAGACGGAGGCGAGCCCCCTGGTCATGAACGAGACACCAGGCACCTGGGGGCGGCACTTCCGTGGTTGCTCCAGTGACTGTTACTACTGCACCTCATCCTCCCACCTGTGGGTCCCCGAAATGCTTTGTCGTGACTCCGCGGAAGAACCCCACTTCCACTGGCGACAGGTTCCGGGTGGCGGGCGTTAGCACGGATGACCCCGTTCGGGCCTGAGGTTTTCTCACGAGCGTTTCCACCGGTTTGCTCCTTCAGCCTCGACAGCAGTCGTCCTCCGGGCAGGTGTAACCTCCGTCCTCACTCCCCAACGCTTCAAAGACCAGGCTGACTGCTGAGCGGTCTCCTTGGCCTTGGCCTTGGCCTGCTGCCACCTCTCATCTCTGTTCTGTCAAATTCTCTGCTTCGTGCGGGCACACAAAAACGTAACAGAATTCACACCTTTCTCCTGTCTTATGCACACGCGCACACACGTGTGTTAATGCTCACACCCCTGATTTTTCTCTCTGTGACTCGGCTGTGAGAGAACTTTAAAATCAGCAGAACTCAGGAGAAAGCCGGGTCTGCATTTTCTGTTTTGTTCCGCTCAGTGAATTCGGAGCCTCCGCTTTCCCATCCCGGTCACGGAGGGATCCCGACTGGTCCCTGAGTGGGAGAGGGAGATTTGTGGACTGAATCCAGGCCCAAGTCAGGGAGGGAAGTATTCTTTAGAAGGACATCTTCTGATGATTATTTTGAGCTACGATCTGGTAATCCCCAGCAAATCTGCATGTTAATAAGCATCATTTACGCAAAGCAGGGGTCCAAGAAAATACTTCACACGGTAACAGTAGCTGGGTTTGGTTGCTTCGGCCTGATTCTCGCTATGGAATTAAAGGTAGAGCCAAGCCTTTGGAAGTTTCGCAGGCTGATAAACAAAGTGGGAACAGTGAAGGAAGGCCAGGCCCGGTCCCGCCTGCACGTTTCCATCGGCTGTGCCGAGCAGGCGCAGGGGGTGAGGACCATCCATAATCGCCTTAGCGCTCGGGGTAATTTCTTGGGTTCTTTCCCACGGGGAGGGCTCCAAGCCTGCCTGATATTTGTTAAAGGCTTCTTGGCAGCATCTTCTGAATAGAAGCAATTTTCTTTCTTAAAATCTCTGCAGTTTTGTTCACTCGCTCCCCAAAATGTTGATAAACATGTCCGTTTGCATTTGGCTGGACGATAAGGTCCTGTTCTGGGTCCCCAGAAGGTCTGTGTAAACATCCCCACTGACCCAAAGGGAGGGGCCCTCTCTACTGCAGCAAACGGTGGGGGGGGGGGAGTTTTTCTGCAGAAGGGTGAACTGGGGGCCGCTCCCTGGCGCGGAGCCCCGCTCCCCGCCCACATGTCTGAGGCCCCCCCCTTTGAGGCACCCACACAGATCACTCCTCAGCAGCTTGGTGGGCTGGCCCAGTCGGCCAGTGTGGGGCAAACAGACGCGTGATGGATGAGGCCCCGCGGAGAACAGACCCCGCGTCTGGGAGCCGCACGGTCCCTTGCACGGAGCGGAAGGGTGAGGGTGGCCGATGGGTTTGGGGGCAAGGAGCGGGGTCCACCAGCGAGCGACGCCTTTTCTTCGCCCACACAACCCCGGTTCTGTGTGTCACAGAAGGCCGTTCAGTGCCCTTCACGGCCCCACACAAGGCCAGGGCCTGTCCCCTGCGAGCCTCCCAGATATTAATTTTCAGGGTGGTGGGCGTCCTTCACACAGGCCCAGGACAGATGCCCCATTCATGCCGGGAAAGCAATGGAGAATAATATTTTGATGCTTTTTGTGCGTGTGTTCCAAATTTAGTATCTGGCTCTTCTTGCTCTGCAAGAAGGCTTGTTTGAGAACATTAAAGGGAGAGGCCCCCAGCCCCCGTCCCCGTCCCCAGAGAAGCAGCGCAGTGCCAGGGTGTGCGACCACCTGGGGGGGATGGGCAGCCGGCGGGGCGGGGGAGGGTGGCTCCCCGCTCCTCACCTGGGTCCTGGCTTCCGGGGGCAGATGAGCTGGTTTCACAGACAGGCTGCCCCCCAGTCTGGTCTGATTGGAGTCTGCTTATTAAAATAATTACTGAATTTAAAATTGGTAACGCACGTTTCTAGACAAGGTATAAAGGTTGAGATGGGCGGATGGCTCAGTGAGGGGGGGGTATGGCCATACCTCGCCCTGCTGGCGCCGCGGAGGCTTCCCTGAGTTGAAGCTGGCGTTGACGACAGAAGTTGCGTGGACAAGAGTTAAACCATAAAACGTGGCCCTTTCAGGTCAAAGCAGCTTTTCCATATTTTTGCTGTCCTGTGCAGCAACCGCTTTCATTTACCCGTGTGTTCTCTGGAGTTTTCCTCACATACAGAATGTTTTCGCGTCATGCTTACAACCCTCTACACAGGACATCGTGTTCTTTTCCAGGGACCTAAATTACGCATCGACTTTACATCGTTAGAAAACAGGCAACATTCCATTAGATCAACATCTTGTAATTGGCTTATCCATTGCCTATGGCTAAACCTGCGAGTCATTTTTGGGTTTTCACCGCCATAAATAAGACCTGCTATAAATACGTCCACACGTACACCACGTCTTCTTCTCAGTTACTTCCTTGAACTAAATCCCTAAGAATGAGATTACAGGGCCAGGGGGCAGAAGAAGCGTTTCCAGGACCTTTGAGCTGCCCCCACGGCCAGACACCCGCGAAGGGCGCTGTGGCGGTTTTCAAAGAGTGGAGTGTCTGCCTCCCCCACGGTCCCATCAGCATCGGGTTGCAGGATTTTCCTGCATTTTTGTTTTTCCCATCTCAGTCGACCGACCGAGATTACAGAACACGCCCGCCGGAGTATTATTCTGAGCAGCCCTACAGCCAGCTCAGTGTGTGTTGAACAACTCTTAGGACACAACGTGAAGGAAAAGAAAACAAAAACAAGAAGCCAAGCCAAATACTTCCTCAAAGTGCTGAGTGCCTTTGCGCCCGAGTATCCGTGAGCTCTCTGAGCTTCACCCCCCAGCACGAAGAGACTGACCCTGAAACAACCGGAATCAGGTCGGTGCACCAGGCAGAAAGCGTCGTTTGCACGCCAGGAAGCCGGTCACACTCACGAAGCCCCACGTGGCTGAAGGATCACCATGAAGGGGCACAACCGTGTGCCTGAGGCCTGGGTTGGGGCCACAAGTGTTGTCACTCGGCTCCTGCAAAGACTTCAGCTGCTCCCGGAGGCTCTGTGCCTTTCCTGTGTCTCTGCTAACCCGACCGGGGAAGACAGAAGCGGAGGAGGGAACCTGAAAGAGCAGGGGCAGGAGTCCCTCGTTCCTGGGACACAGGTGGCATCCGGCCCGGCTCTGTCTCGTGGAAAGAGTGTGCCACTGTGGGGATGGACTACGCATCCGTGAAAGCACATCACAGACGGTGCGGTTAAAAGAAAGATCTCTGGCCCTGGCTGGCGTGGACCGAGCGCAAGCTGTGAACCAAAGGGTCGCAGGTTCGATTCCCAGTCAGGGCACATACCTGGGTTGTGGGCCAGGTCCCCAGTGGGGGTCACCCAAGAGGCAACCACACATTGATGTTTCTCTCTCTCTCTTTCCCTCCCTTCCCCTCTCCAAAAATAAATAAATAAAATCTTTAAAAAAAATCTCTGAATATGTAACTCCTCATGACCCGCTCAGCTCAGATACTCCCACTTCTTAAAAACGTGGCAGCATTTCCATGGCACGGTGGTGGGCACGGAGTGGACGCGCTGTTGGAACCCGAGGACTGGGTGACCAAGTCAGAGTGGCAGTTTCTGGGGCACCGGGCGGCACAGCGGGGGGTCTGAGGCTGTATCAGGATCCGCATGGGGGAGCCTCTGCGTCCGTCCTTGGAAGGATACCTCCCTCGGCTGGACGAGCGTCCCCTCACTCCTCGGCCCCACCGGCAGGAGGGCGGCCGTGGTGCTCGTTGCTGGGAGGGTGTGGGAAAGAAGCTCCCGGGGACTCGGTGTTTGGAGGCTGCACCCTCAGTGGTCCCCACCTCAGCTCAGATCTCTGGTCCCCACCTCCTGGAGGAAGGGAGCTGTGAACACAGGACGGAGCAGCCTTTTCTCCTCCATTACACCCAGGGGCAGCAGTGGGGGATCAGCTGGGAGCCGCCTCCCTCTTGCTCGCTCCTGTCCTGTGCCAGGAGGGGACCCCGTTGGGGAGGGGCTCGGGCAGGCAGCTGGCCCCCTTTAGCCTCCTTCAACCCTCCCAGGACCCCTGGGCCAGGTTAGAGGAAGAGTGGCAAGGTCAAGTGCTCAGAGGGGTGGACTGGGGAGAGGCACAGTCATTCACAAGAGTGGCCCTCCACATGGAGTGAGGGCCTGTGGGCTGCTGCGGAGCCTGCTCAGCTCAGGGGGGAGATCCATCAGTGTCAGCGGCCGATTCAGGACCCGGCAGCCCCAGCCTGCCCCCACCCCCGCCCCCCAAGCTGTTCCATCCCCAGCCCTCCCAGCCCTCATCACCCTGAACAACAAAGTCCAGGCGGGGTGAGGAGGGAAGCGGCCTGGCCTGCAGCCACCTTGGCAAGCAAACCTGATTCCACGTGCTTCTTCTCCAAAGTGTGGGCACGCACGTGAGCGTGACATGCACAGGCAGGCCAGGAGGCCACCCAGCCCTGAGCAAAGGCCCCGGTAAGGGGAAGGCTGCGGGAGGAAAGCCACCACCCACTCCTGCCCACCTGGTCCGAACTCTTCCCACCCCTCCCCAGGGGAGCTACCCGCCCCTCCTGCCCCCAGAGGCCACATGCCGGTTCTCCGTTGGACACTTGCCCGCATGGTCTCCTTTGTCTCTGTGCTGTCTCCCTGGCTGGGCAGTGGCCTTGGTGCGTCCAGCACACCTGGTTCACATGCCCACTGCAGCGTCCTCACAGCCACCAGACGTCAAACAAGTCCCGGTGGCTGTGAAAGGCTTGGCCCAGGTTTCCTCCGCCATTCACTGGGCCGTCCCAGCCCCCAGCCCAGAGCAAACAGGCCACACACTCGTTGAACTGCAGCTCTGTCCCCCACCCATGGGTCCTCAGGCACTGGGGTGAGTGTCGGGTTCATGGGGACACAGTCGCCAGGCACTCTGGGCATGGGGGACTTCTTCTCAGCCTCAGAAAGTGCTGCAGAGCTTCCTCGCCCCCAGAACTGGCTCTTCACTCCGCACCCCCAGGCAGGTGGGACGTGCCAACCCTCCCTGTGAGGTCAGCTCAGCTCCCTGTGGGGGCTCACCTGCTGTCCCTCACTCGTTCTCTTGTTTTCTCAACCGGTTTTTATTGGGACCCATATGACGGCTGCTCTGGGGGCTCATGTGGGAGTGAGATGGGGTCTCCGTCCAGCAGCAGCATGCAGCCCCTGGGGCCCCAGTGAGAGCCGGGCAGTGCGGAAGGCCCGACGTGCCCGAGAGAGGCCCAGGGGTTTCTCTCTGGAGGCATCAGGGAAGGCTTCGTGGAGGAGGTGCCCGGTGAAGATGATCACCCCGGCCCCCAGCTGTGCAGATGCTGACATGGACCAAGTAGCCCACATGGGCAGGGGCCGCTTCCGGGGTGAGGCTGACAGAGCTCGGGCGTCGAGGACCCTCGTCTGCACAGTCGCCCGCAAAGCCTGGGAAGGGCCCTGCCAATGCATTCACATGTTCTACTAAGATTTGCCTCTGTGAGGTGTTTTAGCCTCATCCGCTCGGACTGCCCCCTCCCCACTCCCCGCATGCACTGGGCTGTCGTAGCCGAGAGCGGTTTGGGAGGCAGCTCAGGGGTAGTTGAATCCAGGAGGGAGTCTGTTCAGGTTAATGGGATCACCTCTCTAAACCGAGGTCACTACGAGTCACCCGAGTATAGAAATGGCTTCCAGGAGTCCCTGCTGCCGGGCACGGGGACGAGAGGGCACACTGCAGCCCAGACACACACCTCGCCCCCGGGGCTCAGCGTCAGCCTCACAGGGTGGGAACGTGTCAGGTGAGAAGCAGTCCGTGGAAAGCGTCGGAGACACGGGCTGGCGGGACCTCAAACATAGGTAAAGGCAGGGAGACAGAGAGGGAGAGCTGTGCTTCTGGGTTTGGGGTGTGCGTGGAATTTGCCAGCTTTGAACTTTTGTGGTTCATTGTGATTTCTTTTCTCGTCCCTCAGTAAACACCCCTGTTCACACCTGGTTGGTGTTCAGACTCTTACAGACACTTACCTATGGGAGCAAGATCCGCGTGGCCCTCGGCTGCCCTTTAGGTTTGGGGCCTAGTGGGGAGGCCCGCACCCAGGATTCCGTCTTTGGGCTTCCTCCTGCGGGGGCCCTGGGGGCAGCCGTTCCCAGAGCTTCTGCTCCCAAGGGAGCAGCAGCTGCGGCTCCTCGAGGTGCTGGGATCCCAGGGCCCGGTGCCGGGGGACCAGGGTGCGCCCCTGGCCTCCTTCCTGGCCCGTGGCCACCTGGCCACTGCCCCCCCCCCGCCTCTGGAGACTCACGTGGCCGATCATCACAGACCTCTTCCTGGGAAAGCGAAGAAGCTTCGTTATCCGAGGCGAAGCTTATCGCTGGCATCCGCGCAGCCGCCCGCCTTTCCCCTCCCCGCCCGCAGCCCCGGCTGGGCCTCCCTTCTCCCTCTCCACTTTCAATGGTGTGGCTTCCTCTCTGTCGCCTTTCTTTCTGGTCAAGACACGGCTGTGTCTCTGGCGGAAAGAGGCAGTGTGTCCGCAGGCTGCAGCTGCATTTCAAAGGTACTTTGTTGGCGAGTTATGAATTTGCCTTTGCCCGTGTGGGGAAACAGGAGGCGCTTTGGCCCCCCCCCCCCCGCCCTCCGCACTGAAATTGATGTTATTTCTCTGCCAGGGGTGCCCAAGGAAATGTTTTGTTCCACTTCCTCCCCTTTCAGGCTGAGCCCTATTTATGTTTGGAGCTGGGGTGCTGCCATGAAGAGTCATTGTCATTGCCACCCGCGTGTGAGGCTGGCCAAGTGCGGCAGCTGTGGGCTCATGCCTACCCTCACCAAGGTTTATTTCCTTGACAACATGTTCTTGTTTGGGCCAACTTTCTTCGTCTTTCTCTCCTTGTTTTTTTTTTTTTTTTTTTTTCCTCCTCCTTCTTCCCCAAATCCCCTTTACAGTTTCATGGGGCTTAAAATTAAAAAGAAAAAAGCGTGTGTGTGTGTGTGTGGGTTGGGGCCGTGAGCAGGGTGTTGGACAGAAGATAAAGCCCCTGGGAGTTGGAAAAAGGGGGCGGGCGCAGGGGGCGGGAGGAAGGGGCTCGCCGTGGGAAGTTTTTGCCGTAAATAACGGCATCAGCTTCGTTGTTATTTGGATGGTCCCTGGTCCTCTCCATGCCCCCCCCCCCCGCCAACCCCAAGCGGCATGGACCTCACCCTCGTCTTCCCCAGCCCAAGCCTTGAAAACGGGACACCTAGGTGGCCCGATGGGACCCCTGACCCCTATATCCTATTCCTTTCTCCCCGCTTTGCTACTTTTCTCGGGGATAAAAAGAGAGAGTGAGAGATAATTAACAAAAAACATGGCCCCGGACAATGGAACAACTGGCCTTGGCCGGCGAGAAATTTATCCTGGTTTTCTAGGTGAACTCTCTCCCATCAATCTTGCCTCCAACCTCCGCGGTGGTGGAGGCCACAGGAACAGCCCGCCCCTCCCAAGAGCAAAGGCTTTCCTTTGACGGGGAACAAAAAGGGGTCTCCGCGCAGGCCGCGAGGTGGTCTGGGTGGTATGGGCCCGCACAATGGGGCCCTGTTCCTCGGCAGGGCCGGTGTTTTACAACAGGGGCGGGGCGGGCCTGAATGGGCCCCACAAACGCACCCTCTGTTCCACACGGGCCCCGCGGAGAAAAGCCCCAAAGGAAAGGGGCGGGGGCAGAATTCCATGCAGACGCGCCAGGCGGACAATATCCCCCAACCTGCACGTCCTGGAAGGACCTGCCTCGCGGGGCAGCCTGCGGATCTCCGGGCCCCGCCTGAATGGCTGTAGCTGGGCTCTGATTTATTGACGGGGCCTGAGCCGCTCACCAGAGAAAGGCCTGGGCGTTCTTTGTCTTCCAGAGAAAGGACAATAGGCCACAAGGGCCCGGATCTCTTGGGACGCTCTCGGGTCCTGCCTTTCTCTTGCCCTCTCCTCCCCGCCAAGGCCGGCAGCAGTGACAATGGTCAGGGATGTGCCTGGTGACAAGGCCGGGCCACTTGAGGTCCCCTGAAGAGGGTATTATGGTCGGAGAAATATTTGTGCTGTGAAGATGGCATGCTCCGTGTGGTTAATAGCTCTCATCTGCACGGGACAATCACCGTGGCAGGCTGTCGGGGCGCCCTGGAGAAAGCCCCTCTCTGCACAGACTGAGATGGAGACATTGTGTTCACCTACTTGAGTGGAGGGGACGGCCACCACGAGGGCAGCCCGCGCAGTGAATTACCGCCGAGTTGAAAATGGACAGCGCCTTCCCTGCCTGGGACCCAGCCGGGGAGTGATGGCCGGACGCTGGGGGGCGCCCAGCAGAGACTGGGTGCTGGACAGGGAATTCCCCACCCCCTGTGGGACCGGGAGCCGGGCGTCTGAGCCGCTCGCTGGGGACGAAACGGAGCCCCTGACCCCTTGCACAGTCCCTGAGCCACGTAACCCAGGTCTTTTCTGGTTTAGTGTCCACCTCTTCCTGCGCGTCACCTGCCAGCCTCTGTCCCCATCACAGGGAGGGGGAGGAAAGGAGAGCCAGAGAGACAGGGACAGGGAGACGGAGAGAGACGAAACCAACCACCATCCATAGCTAAGACTCAGGGAGGATCACGAGCAGGTTTTCCTAAAAGCGAGTTCCTCATCCTTGATGGGAAGAAGGGAGTTTTACGCACAGAACAGAAATACCGAGCTGACGCTGGCCGTCAGCCAGGAGGGGCCTCACCTCGTAGACATCGGGCCCCCGTAACCTGGCACGATTGTTACGTTTGACTTTCGGAGTCATCGATTTTCTTTCATTCTTTTTTAAAAAAATTTATTCATTTTTTTGAGGGGGGTGGGAGACATCAACCTGTGGTGCATTCATTCGCACACTAACTGGTTGGTTTCTGTCTGTGCCCTCGCCAGGGATCGAACCCCCAACCTCGGCATATCAGGATGATGCTCTAACCCACTGAGCTGCTCCACCAGGGCTTTTTTTGCTCTTTTAAAGCAAGAAGTTTTCAAAGTATCTGTCACCGTTCCTCAGTGGGGTGCACATCCTGGTTTTAAACAGACGGTAGCAGACTGGGTTGGATGTTTTTACCGACTCGGGTCGGGGAAGAGAATTTGCTAATGGGAACCGAGAACCCGGGGGCCGAGGGCCGCAGTGGCCTGCCCTCCCTCGGTGACTGTGCTCCCACACACGCCCCGGGCCAGGATGGCTGGAAACGGCTGCTTTCAGCTTCCCCGTGTCCTTCTTCCTCGCTTTCTTCCTCCTCTGCCATGTCCATTGCCTTGTGAAGGCAGCTAACCACGTCTGTCGACAATTCTTTAACTTCTCTGTGCCTCGGGTTCTCCGCCCGTGAAGCGGAAATGGACACACTTCTCACTTCGGGACTTTGCGGAAAAGATGAAATAAAACGTTACATGTATCAAGTGCTCAGGGCCAGGACTGGAGTATGGCAAATACACAGTCCGCCTTCGTTACTGTCACAATGATAACTAAGTATCATTAGGGATGAAAGTCTTGTCCCGTGGATACAGCGCGCACGAATTTCCGTTCTTGCCATTTGCACAGCAGGAAGGTCTTAGCTTTGCTGGCTGGTCTCCAGTTTCTCGCAGGGCGCCCGGGTACCGAGCTCCCGGAGACTCAGACACTGAGCCTCAGGCCTCGGGGCCGGACTGGCCGCCTCCAGCCAGAGCATTTTCATCAGTGCGCCGACAACGCCGGCTCTCCCCCGCCCACCCCCGGGGCGGCTGTCCTCACAGCTGCACCCCTACCATTTTCTATCATCTTATGTACCTTTCATAGGAACGTCAAGGACGGCGATCGTCCCTCGTGGAGCACCTGCCACAGCGGGTGCACGCTCAGTGTTTTGTCTGCAGGCTTTTCTGCAGCCTCCCCGGGAGCTGTTCCTGAGGGTCCCCTTCGTTTCCCCCCGGGGGCTGCCACACCTGGCGTCCGCCAGCCAGCTGAGCGCCCGGAGCCCCAACTGCCATCGGTGCTTCTGTTGACATGCATGTCCTGTTCCTGGTCCAGCCCCTGGTTCCACCTGTAGCTTCACCTACGGTGTGTCTTTGTGAGCATCTTGGAGGAGCAAAGCATGGAGCCCACGGGCGGGAGAGGGGGGTAGGCTTCTGGCTCAGCCAGGGCTGGCAGGGGCCACCGGCCTGGGGCCTGCAGAGCACCAGCCTCAGAAGAGCAGAGAGCGGGGCCTGAGCGGCCTTCACCCTTCCCGAGTTTATTTGTCAGCGGACGGAATGTACCTTGTTTCACTGACTGACATAAACCGATCTCCACTTCTAGAAATGACTGCTGAAGGCTTCACTCCTTTTCTTCTCCACGTTCTTTCAAAATAAACGCACACACGAGGCTGGGATCGTGTCCTTTATAATACCTGCCTTTCCTTTGTGTCCTTAGAGGTGGTGGTGCGGATGAACTGGGAGCATTTCCTATCGCTCAGGGGCTAGTCTCTGTCTGTAATAGGTTGACGGTAGAACTCGCATGCTGCTAGTATCATACAAGTATTTTTTGTCATAAATAAAAGTTTCATTCGAGTAGATCAACACATCTGCTTTATATACCAACACGTAAGTTACTAAATGTGCATTATAGTCTGCCCCGTAATTATTTATCGAAGTAATTTCCTCATGATGGATATTTAGGTTTTTTCCCAACTTTTGATATTAGAAACAATGATGCAATGAACATCTTTATGTATAAATTCTTAGTACCGCTAATAACTTCCTAAGAAACAGAGTCCCGGAGTCAAAGGGCAGACACCACTGCGAGATCGTACCACAGGAGCGTGACACGGAATGGCAGGTCCCCCCCCGGCACGGGGGACCGTCACCCCAAACCCTCACGGGTACACGCCATCATCACTCTCTGTCGTCACGTGCATCGTACGAGGGAAACAAAGAGGTCTCATTGTGCTACGTGTCCAGTTGATTCAAAGAGAATTTGAGCATATTTTTATGTGTTTTCTTTATATTCTCTGCCCATTATTACCCTGTTGAGGGGATTATCAAATTATCAGTTAGTTCCACGTGTTGTGAGAACTGTTTCCAGTTGGCCGTTTGCCTTTTAACTGTGTTTCTAGTTCTTTCTGCCGTAGGGAAGCCGGCGGAGCCCCTGGGAGGAGGAGCCGCTTCCGCGAGGATGAATAGCCACGTCTCATCCGTGGCGGAGAGTCCCCGGGGCAGAGAACGAGGCGGGAGTGGTGCCATGCGAGCAACCTGAGAATCAGTCGGGCTGGGACCCAAGGACTCACTAAGCAAACCGAAGCCACCGACCATTTCCTGGGATTGAACTCACTGCATCCTTCTGCAGCGGACACGGGGTCCCCTGGGATCCCACGCCCTTCCCTGCCCATCTTCCCGCCCCTCCACCGTGCGGGTGGCATCTGCACTGTGCCCTGCGTCCAAGACTCGGGGCATTGGGAGTGGGACATGGGGGTGGAGGCTGGAAAGTAGCCAGAGGGGTTTGGAAACAGGCTCCATTAATCATAGAAGTCAATCGATGGATCAAATCGGCCAACAGGTGGAGAACAGGTCAGCTGGACTCTCCCCGCCAGAGGACAGGTTTGCAAAGATGTTAAGGGAGGAGGCTGGAGCGAGCCCTGAGGTGCGGGATTAGAATTGGAACTTTTATTAAAAAATGATTTTTTAACAATACATACTTATGTAGTTTCAGGTTTGGCTATCTTCATTTCTCTAAGAATTTGTTTTCCTGGTCGTTGATCTTTTCGAACTCCCGCTGTTTTCTAGCATTCTGTCGTCATTGCTTTTGAAATTTTACTTTGCGAAGTCACCTGGCGTGGGCGCTCCCTGCCCTTTCTTCCTGTGTTCCCCACCCCCATCCCTCCCACAGTCCCCCGCCCCCCCCCGCCCCCCGACTTCTCCGTCCTCAGGCCAGGACCAGAGGTCGCCTGGCAGCTGGCCTGTGGGGACGTGGGGGTTCCAGGGGGTGCCCTCTGCTCCCTCCCTCCCCCGGGTGCACAGTGAGCTAACAGCGGTGGCCCCAAACCACGCGGAGAGCAGGGCGGGGGGAGGACCCGGCCCCACTGTTAGTGTCGAGTCTGTCGCTGGGTCTCTGCCACACCTGGGACACATTTAGCCCCCCCTCTCTTCTCACGGGAGTGGAGCCCCGAACGGCCTTCCCCAGAGGCAGCCCACCTGTGTGTCCACCCCTCCCCCACGTTGGGCTTCTCTCATCTGGGGCCCAGGGACCTGTTGCTTCCTAATTTTGAGATTGATAATGCCTTCCTCAGTGTCTCTCCTGGTTTCCCCCCATGGTGACTATACAGTTGGGTCAGAATGGAGCTGAAGGGCCCAGAGAGCGTGAAGTTACCGGCTCTATTCCTGGGGCTGTTCACACTCCTCTTTCATTTTCTTTCTTGCTGTGTTTGCTGCGATTTACTTTTAAACCATCTCGAGCCCTTCCTGTAGTGAGGGCCGGCATCCGTGCTGCATTCGCTTCCTGGGGCCTCAGGAGCAAAGGGCCGCAGCCCGGGGGGGTTCAACCACAGGCACCTACCCTCTCACTGTTCTGGAGGCCGAGGTCCAGGACCAAGGTGTCAGCGGAGTCACGCCCCTCTGACACCTGCAGGGGAGGCTCCTTCCTTGTCTCTCCCAGCTTCAGGGGCTTGCTGGTGTCTCAGTCAGCTCAGGCTGAGGACACCGCTCCTCCCGGGAGCCAGCCCTGCAGGCGCCCTGACCTCGGACCGGCGGCCTGCGGACGGGAGAGATGACGTCTGTGGTCGCAGCACCTGGTCCATGGCACTGTGTTAGGGCGGCCCGAACTGACGGAGCCATAAGTTTTAAAGGAACTGGGAAAAAAAATCGCCCGTGTCCCGCCATGACCACGATCGTCCCGGGATTCATAGAGGGCAGAGGAAAGCACCAGAAAGGCAGGCGTGAACTGGGCCGTCCACGAGGAGCAAGGTTAATGACCTGAAGCGTAATCAGTCCCGACAGGCTCCACGTGTAAGAGCTGGAGCTTATAAAGGCGGACTTTTCAAAGGGCCCCGGCTCCGGGACTAAGGTGAGGGGGGAGGGGAGCAGGGCCGGGGGGGAACTTGGGCTTCTCCACCCTCCCGGGTGTGGGGTTTACTCCGAGAACAACAGACAGCGAAAGGAAGATGGGGAATGAAAGGTCGGGGTGCTGGGGGCTGCCCTGCCTGAGGCAGGGGCCAGGGGTGTGCAAGGCCTTTCGGGGCTCTGCTCACGGTCAGAGGGGTTTGTGTCGTCCTTCGACTCTGGGTCCTAGAACAGGGCAAGAGAACTGCTTTCAGAGAAAAACGGGGGGGAAGCGCCCACACCAAGAGGCCAAGTGGGGCAGTGGGGGGAGGTGGGACCAGAGCCAAGAGCTACGCACTTGGACCCTGAACCTTCCGTTCTGGACGTTGCCTGATCTTAAGCCTCGGTGTCCTCATGGGCACATCGGGGACAAGCAGGTGCACCTCAAGGGGTCCCTGTGACAAGCAAATCCGCAACTTCCTGACCGCCTCCCCCCACCCTGTGCCAGGTGATTTACTCACATGACCTCCAGTGACAGGGCCTGGGCGGGGGCCCCTGACTTGCCTGGCGCTGCGGCTCCCTCCCTGGAAATCGAGCTGTGTCTTCGAACAGGCTAGGGCCGCATGTCAGGGGCCCTTTGGAAGCTGCCACCTCCGGGAACCGCGGTCAGGGCCTGCGGTGGGTCCTGGGTGGCGCTGGGGCCGCTGGGCTGGTCGCTGCAGTCCCGGGGGCGTGGGCGAGGGAACGCCCAGGGGAGAGGGCTCACCCCAGAGTGTGGAGGGGGACACAGCATTTTCCACAGAAAGCAGGGACTCGAAACAGAGGCCAAGACACGCTCGGCGTTGGAAACCTAAGAATATTTCTCCCGCATGGGCCGAGCAACGAGAGACGTACAAAACGAAAGCCAGAATAACATGGAGGAAAGGGAGACTGAAATACACCCTAATTGACTGCAACCTCATGAGAAGAGAATAAAAAATCAGGCAAATAACGGAAGAGCTCGAAGAGAACAACGTAAAGAACCGAAAGAACAAACCGGGCACTACGTTCCTGTCACTTAAATGGATATTTTTAGTCAAGGCCAAAATGGCAGAAATTCCGTGCACCAACATATTTGACCTCCAAGCCATCAAATCTGAAATTTCAAAGGTATATCAGAAATTAAATTAATTTAAACATAATACCTAATTCGCAAGGAAGCTTCTGAACACAACCGCAGAGAGACGAACGTCAGGATGCGAGACATGCCGCTGCCCCTCGAGCGGCTCCGACTGCGTTTGGAGAGAGAGGGAGGGAGACCGAGCGACTGTGGTCCAGCGTTAGCATCCGGGGAACCTGCATGAAGGGTAGAGAGGAATCCGTGGCACTGTTTTTGCAGCTTTTCCAGAAGTCGGAAGCTTTTCAAAATGAGGAAGTAGATTAGAAACGTGGAAACTAAGGAAATCAAGAGAGGAAACAAAACGTAGATTAGAAATAAAAGGTTTGGAAGTATTACTTAAACTTCAGCTCGGTTAACGGTCGATTGAAAGAATAATAATAAGGGAGGAGGAGAGGGTGGGTGCGGAACAGAAAAGAGGCCAACCCCGCCTCCGGGACGCCCGCGCACCCTCCGAGGAAGGGCGTTTTCACCTTGGGCTCTGGGTGTTGCTTTTTTAAACCAGGAAATGCCCTAAGAAAGCGCGATGCGAGAAGAATAGTTTGGTACCTCGGGTGACAATGTAGAGGTTACATTGTTTTTGTATCCTTGTATAAGGTACCACGCTAACCTTTCTTTTAGACTTGAGTCTCAGAAAGCAATATTCTGTTGGAAAAGTGCGTGCTCAGGCAGCGCCTGAAAACCACGCCGATCTTGGGTGCTTTCTTCTTTGCCTTGAGGGTCAAGGAAAAAATTCCCCCCAGCTGCTGCCGCCGATCGCCCTTCACCCCGCAGCTGGTGCGGCCTTTGCCACGTTAACGCAGGCACGTGGCTGCCACGCGAGCCTCCCACGGACATCTCCCTGCTCTCAGTGCCAGTCCAAGGCTCCTGCACGTGGCTGCATGGCTCGCTCAGGACAGGGCAACAAAGCGCCCCGGGCTGTGTGGCTTACACAGCGGACAGGTTCCGGCTGGAGGCTGCAGGTCCAAAGTCAAGGTGTGGGCCGGGCTTCTTCCTTCCCAGGGCGGGAGGGAGAGTCTGCTCCAGGCTGCCCGCCTTGGCCTGTGGGAGGTCATCTCCCCCGTGTCTCCCCACGTGTCATTCTGTCCGTGGGGCCTGTCTCCGAGTCTAAATTCTCCCTTCTTAAAGAGCCGCCAGCCCCACGGATTCAAGTCCACCCCAGCCACCTAGTGGTAACGAGATTACCTCTCTGAAGGCCTCCTCCCTGAACGCCCCACAGCTGAGGCGCTGGGGGCCAGGACCTGAGCGTAACTTTTGGGGCAACACCACCAGACCACCCGGGGAGGGCCCACCGATCCACGCCCCACCTGGCCCCTGCCCCTCCAGTCCTAGGTCTGCCTTTGCTCACGGCCCCACCGGGCTCAGCCTCTCTGCATCTTCTCGCCTCGCACCCACCCTGCCCTTCGGGGCTCGGCGAGCATGTCTGGCTCCTGGGTGAGACCCACTGGGTGAGACCAGCCCTGAACGGCCGGCGTAGTCAGTCTGCCTCGGAGCACGCGCCAGAGTTTGCCTCTGTTTGCGTCCCGTTTCATTTCGACTCCCCCACTGGGATTCGGCTTTGTTGACCTTGGTAATCCAAGTGCCTGGCATGTAAGTCACTGAACACTCTGAGTGAATGACAGAACATGCCAATGACATTCACCCAGATTGGATCATCCATCTCCCCCTCCCTCCATAATTTCCCACTTCTCATTCCTCTGTTACCTGTCTCATCGAATTCGTATGTATTTCTCATAAGCACCTTCACCTCCTTTCCGGGAAGCAGGTACAAGATGGGCTGCAAATCGCAAAACAAAAGGATGACGTTTTATTTATCAAACTATTAGCAGAGTTTTCCTAAGGAGTTTGGGACCCAGGGGTGAGAGAAAGGGGACTCTCACTTTTTAATGTATATACTTCCTAATGGATTGGTATTCTAAAAATACGTAAGGCAATTCCAGGATTATTTTTACAGTTAAAAAATAAAGTTGGCAAGTATAGGTAAACTCTTGTCAACTGCAAAAATACGCAATGTTTATTGACCAAGAGGAATTTTACTAGGGAATAAAATTATTTAGTTTAATATTCTTTTAGGATTGTATTTTGTTTTCTTTAAAAAGCCTAGAGATATTAAACACCAAAGTTGTCCCATCTCCCTCCCTGCCTCCTTCCTTCCTCCTTTCTATGGATATTTAACAAGCACGCTGTGTTCTGTATCAGGTGCTGGGTACGCAGAGATCGGAAAAGCAACATCTGGCCCTCAACGTCTTCACCCTTCTTCAGCGTCTAGAGCCTACGTCTTCACATGTGTGACCTGGTTCCCAATTTGGAGTCATTTCTCCTACACAATGACTGCGACATGTATGTGAGCTCCACATGGGGCTGACGTCATATGGGTTCACTCTGGATTTTACGAAGTATTTTTATATGTATTACGCTGCATGATTCTTATAAAGATCCACCATAATCTTCATTTTACTGGTGGGTCCCTTGTCAATAAATACTTTGGAAGCTCAGAGTCAGTGAAAAGAACAGTCAAGGTCAGGACTTGGACTTCCCGACCTTCAGGCCCCTGGCGCCCCCTTTCCCAGCATTTTCCCACCTTTCTCCGTGTGCGTGACCTTTCACTGCTGATCGGGAAGCCAGGCCCCACGCTCTGGAAGTTGGTGTCTTTCTGACAAGCGCAAACTTAACAGGGGACAGGGTAACACGAGGCTGGACTGGGAATCACCCAAGAGACTCAACACGAGGACCAGCGCTGTGGCTGCCATCCATATCAGGGTCAACGGCGGGGAGCCACAGACACGGCCTGAGACCAAGAGAGCTTGGTTGGAACCACGGTTTTCCAGGCAGAAGCAGAAACGCAAGTCCTTTGTCCCGGCAAAACTGGGAGACCATCCGCCTGGGTGAAGATACAGGAACCCCGACTGGTTTCCCTGGTCAGCGAACAAAGCTCTGAAGGTTCCGGTTGTCACCGTTTCAGGTGCCCTGGTGGCTCTTCCCTGCTCTACAGAAAACACCATCCTGCAGGGACACGGTCCTTCGCAGGTTGTGCGGCAGGTTCACGGGCGCATACATCGAGAGAAAAAGAGAGATCAAGGTAACCAATACACATGTGTAAATCAAAGAAGTTTTGTGAATATGATATCTAGCATCTTTCTATCTCACACTGGGTCGGCCAAACAGTTTTTTTTCCCTATAAGCTGGCTCTAGTAGCGCTTAGTTGTCCTTAACGTCATTTGAAACAATTTTGTTAGATTGTATCGTGACAGCTGTCACATCAGCGTGCATTTAAAAACACTTATCAAAATTGGTGAATTTCCATGCGGCAATTTTAATATTGAAGGTGGAAGAAAATATGCAACATTTTCAGTATGTTATGCTTTATTATTTCAAGAAAGGTAAAAATGCAACTGAAATGCAAAGGAAGAAAAAAAGATTTGTGCAGAGCATGGAGGAGGTGCTGTGACTGATCAAATGTGTCAAAAGTGGTTTGGGCCCCGGCTGGTGTGGTTCAGTGGATTGAGCGTGGGCTGCGAACCAAAGGGTCATCAGTTCGATTCCCAGTCAGGGCACCTGCCTGGGTTGCAGGCCAGGTCCTCAGTGTGGGGCACACAAGAGGCAACCACACATTGATGTTTCTCTCCCTCTCTTTCTCCCTCCCTTCCAGAACCTTCTCTAAAAAATAAGTAAAAACCTTTAAAAAGTTGTGCTTATTTTTTTTAAAGTGGTTTGCGAAGTTTCATGCTGGAGATTTCTCGCTGAATGACACTCCACCGGTCGGTAGACCGGTTGAAGTTGACAGCGATCAAACTGAGACACGGTTGAGAACAATCAGCATTATAGCACACGGGACCTAGTCACCATACTCAAAATATCCCAATCAGTGGAGGCATTGGTGAAAAGGAAAACTGTATCTTTTGTCCTACGGAAGAAACTTTGGCCAGCTCAGTATCTGTGTTTCGGTAGAGAGTGGCAGGCAGAGTCGTGGACACGAATCTACAAAACCCAATAGCTGTGGATCCACAGCTCTCGGAAACAGCAGCCCCGTTTAGTACAGAAGAAATGGAACAGCCCGTGAAGTTGTTCCCCACGCCCCACGCGGGCTTCTCTAGCAAAGCTGCCCAGGCAGTAAGCTCACAGCCTGTATTTCTCCCGTGCCAGGCTCCATCCTCCCCTGGCGGGCCAAGGGGAGAGGTTGGATGAAGAACAGACTGAAGCACCTCGCCCTGAAGCTCTCCCCATGGCAGGGGGCAGGGAGGAGCTGCTGTGGGCTCTCACCCACAGGGACCCCCCATGGGCAGGGCCGCTGCAGCCCCCACTCCCCCGGGGTTTGGAGCCAGAGCACGGGAGGCTCTGTAGGAGCCGCACACCTGGCCCAGCCCAGCCCGGCCCAGCCCAGCCCAGCCCACTCTGTGGGATGAGAGTTTTCTCCCCCAGTCCTGGCCGGCTGCTTCTGGACAAGGCTGGTCCTAGGACCTGGCACCTCTCACGGCGTCATCCTGATCTTCGGTGGCAGAGCCACCTGTGATCGGGTCCCTGTTTTGGTCAGCCTAGTAAGTCTCCCTGAGGCTCCCCTGTCAATGGCATCCACAGGGTCACCTCCAGCTGGTTTGGTAAAATGCACGGAGCAGCTGGTTTCTGATCGGCCTCGAGGAGCTCGCCCTCAAGGGGGACATTTGTCCAGCTGCAGAGGGGCTCTCTGGAGAGGTTCACTGTTTGCAGGGGGTCAGGAGAGAGCCAGGGACAGCGGAGGGAACCTCGGCTCACACTCACATCCCAAAAGACTTTTTAAATTGCGAGGGGCCTCATTCAGTCTCTGATATCAGCTGCGAAGACCTCGGAAGGCTCCACCACCACCGTGAGGCTGCAGGTTCTGCGTCACAGCTAATGACCCCGTGACAGCCGCGGGGGCCGCGAAGCCCCAGCTAAGAAGCAAAGTCGGTTTCTCCCTGCGGTCGGTGGGCCCAGCCGCCCCTGAGCGGCGGCGATTACGGGAGGGAGTAGGGCAGCATTTCCACCTGCTGCCAGCTCGGCTCCGGCTGGGCGGCCGCCTCCTCCCCCCCCCCCGCCCCCCGCCGACAAAGATGATTTGTCATTAAAATGCTCAGGCTCGCTCCACTCTCTTTTTACAATCTGGATGTTGCCTACACTTTGAGAAAGGTTTTTGAAGAAAGATTAGCAGGATTAGGAAAGGTTCACATATGTTCAGCCTCACTCTTGGTATTCAGGACATCACAGCCAGCGCGCCACCCAGGAAGCACAAGAAAACGTGGAGCGGAGGCAGGGGGAGGGGAGGGGGGCCCCCTGCAGAGAAGCTGGGCGGTTCTCCCCAACAATGCCAGGCTGGAGTCAAATGCAAATCTCAGGGTGTCTGAACCTGGGGCGTTCCCAGACCAATCACTCCAATTTTTGCTTTTAGCACAGTTTTCTTTCCCTTGTGGTGTGATTTTTTTTTTTTTCTCCCCTTGAGACCTTGGCCACTGCAGGGGACAGGAGGTGTCGTGGGCAGAACTCAGCATTTTGGCCTGTAGGCACCGCTGAGAGTTAATCACTGCCAGACCCTGTTCCTTGGGTCCCCCTCCACCCCCACTTTGGCTTCCCCGAAAGCGCCAAACGAAGCAACCGTGGTGCTCCCACAGCCTGGGAGAGACTCGCCCCTCGCTGGAATAGTTCACTGCGTTAGATTTCTAACCAATCCGAGCTGATCTCAATGTTACTACTGTCAGAGAAAGCTTAGGCCACAAAGAAGCAGTAGAAGAGAACCCAGCTGGGCAGCGGCAGACCCTGGTTCCTCCTGGGGGCTGTGAGCGGGCGGGGGCCCACCACACCTCACACCTGCGCGCTCACACTTGCCCTGACGTTGACCTGGAGGTGTTCCTCCGTCAGTCACAGGGTGGGAGGTCTCTGGGGACAAGGCCTGGGTCCCCTTTGGCACCGTCGAACCCCGGACTTAGAGTAGCACCCAGCACACAGTGGGCCTTCGGCACATCGGTGTTGGTTAATCGAAAGAGCCGCCAGCCGGATTCCAGGCTTCCATGAGCATTTCTGTGTCTTTTCGTGGACCAAGGAGGGAGGACTCTCCACTCCTAACGACCTGAGCTTGGGGTGGCTCCTGAGCTGGCCTCCGAAGGGTGAGAGAGACAAGGTCTGACCCTGCCGCCGCCGCTGCACCCCCCCCCCCAGGCTGCTGCCAGGGGTAAAGGGGCAGAGACCCATGGCTTGGCAGAGGGTCCAGCACCCGGTGTTCCCCCAACGGGCATTCCTGAGAACGTGCTGTTACGTACGCTGGTAGTTGATGTGAATACGTAAACATAAATTTTACGTACTGTTTATTTATGTTGCTATTTGGCTTATTCATTTCATCAATGAGGAACACACCATTTTGCACCACAGTTTTCTCAACAGTAAGATTAATAATATCTCTCTACTGTCCTCCTGGATATAGGCACAAAAAAATCTCACCAATTTTTCAGAAATTGGATTCCAATAACGTGTAGCAAAAATAATACACCGTGAGCATGTGGACATTATTGTAGGAGTGCCAAGTTGGTTAACATTTTGAAAGGAAATCAATCTAATTCTCTGTATTAACAGATTAAAAAAGAAAATCCCTGTGATCATCTTAACAGGTGCGGAGAAGACAATTCACGCAGCACAACACGCTCTCCTGAGAGGAACTCTCGGCGGACGGGGACTCGGAAGGAAGCTCCTCACGATGAAAGGAATTCATGAAGAAAACCGCAGCTGGCCTCGTACCGAGTGGAGAAGGAACGAACTCTCGCCCCCTCGGTCCAGCAGTGGGGCGAGGGTATCTGCTTCCGCCCCTCCTGGCCAACGCTGCGCTGGGGAGCCCACCCAGAGCAACAGGGCGAGGAAAAGCTTTCGTGCTAGAAACAACTAAATCGCGTCCTTACAGGCTGGTACGTGGACACAAAATCCTAAGGAATCTCCAAAACCCCACTAGAACTAACAGGTGAGTTTAGCAAGGCTGAGAACTTACAGTCAGTATGCAAAGATCATTGTATGTCTGCATGCTAGAAACAAATAAGTGGAAACTGACATAAGAAAACCTCCTTACAGTACCGTCCAAAAACTGATTGTTCGGGGATAAGGCTGACAAACGGAGGGTGAGCCCTGCCCACTGAACACCACGAAACACTGCTCAGAGATTAAAGAAACCCCGAGTGGAGAGAGACAGTATATTTGCAGATCAGAAGATGCAAGATTGTTAAGATATCGGTTTTCCCCAAATGGATCTGCACATTCCACTCAACCCTAATCAAAACCCCAGCAACGTTTTAATAAAGATTGACAAGCTGATTCTTCCCCACACATATACATATACATATACATATACATATACATATACATATACATATACATATACATATACATATACATGAAGAGAGGCCTGGGTTTTACGTCCACAGCAAATACTAACTCTGGTTAGTATTTCTAACTTCTGCCGGTGGGATTTTGGATGGCTTGTACTTAATGCTCTGCATTTTTCTTTCTTGCTTAAATTTTTATAATGAATGTTTCTGATTTAGAGAAAAAAAGAGTAAAATTATTATTCTAAGAAACGTTAATGCCATAGTTTCTTCGCTTTCATGTTGCCATAAATAGCTGCCACCCGGTCCCGGAAGGGCGGACAAGGACATATCGTACTGAAGATGCCCCCCACGATGCAGTCTCCAAATCCTTATGAGGGGCATTTCAACCTTAACTTCCTTCCTTATACTGAGCTATTTGGAATGGGATCGACCAGGGACTTTTCTCACTGAAGGATCAAGCCGTGTTGCTAAGGGAAATAACTATCTAGACAATAGAAACAAATTAAGTATTCTCCTGTCAACTCCTAGAAAATTAATTCCCGGTCACTTGAGAGTGGACAATGCCTATCAATGACTTCACCACTTTCCCCCATCTGATTTAAGAGATAATAGTGTCACCGGTCCAAGTAACAGAAAACCTCCTCAGTGAGGCTGAAAGCACGAAAGCGGTCACGTCTCACACACAGAGCAGGAAGCCGAGGCAAGCAGCGCGGGGCTGGAGGTGGGCACTGGACCAGCAATGCCCACCAGCACTCAGACGGGTTCGCTCTTCCTACTCTGCCGTTGTTAGCTTGAGACCCGTATCCCCTCAGCTACAAAACGGCTGCTTCTTCTCCGTGCATCACGCCCACATTCCAGGTACAAAGATTAGAGAGGGACCACAAGCCATTCCTTCTCAGAGTTACGTGTTTTCATAGGAGAATGTGCACTATTCCTGGGATTTCTGACAACACTGCTTAGGTCAGGATGGGTCACATGTCTCCCCTTAACCGCAAGTGGGTCTGGAAAAAGGGACATTTTAATACAGTGGCCCCGCACCCAATATCGGGTCTTTGTTAGAAAGGACGAAGAGGAGAGGGGTTTCAAGCAGGCAATCAAGAGGACTGCTACGCTGTCTAAAATGTTGTCTGTGTTTCATTTCAGTTTAAAAATACAAATGCCAGTCCCTGTGGGTCTCGTGGGGCTGCACACCTGTCCACCCATCCCGGGGAGGGGGTACGATCAGGCTGGGTCAGCCAGACCCTAGGGACTGGGATGGCCACGTGGCCAAGGAGCCAGCAGCCCTGGGACGCATGGAAAGGGAGGCTTCTCTTCCTGCCGGCAGCCAGGCTGGCGGTGATGGGAGCCCACAAATCCCACCTGGTGCTTCTGCCGCTTTGACCGGGAATCTGTATTCACGGGAGGAGTTCTCATTCATGAAAGCAGACCCTGCGTACTGGGGGTTGAGCTCTCCATGGGTCGTCCTTCGTACCCTTCAGGATTCCTTAAGCTCCTCGAAGGCAGGCACCGTGGGTCCTGCGTGACACTTGTTATGTGACCGGGAGGATTACCCTGCGGGGTGAGTCCCCATTGGCACAGCAGGACACTGCAGGGCGGGGCCGTGGTGTGCTGGGGAACACCGAACAACCCCAAGGGGACTCCTGACGGCTCCCCTGCTACATCCGCTCCCAACCCAACCACTTTCAAGTCACCCACATGGTGCCCCTGCTCCTGGAGGGAACAATGCCCTCCGTTAGCTCAGCTCTCGGGGACAGAGCCGCCCCCCTCTGGCACCCGAGGGTCTGAGTAAACTCTGAGGCCAGGGCAGTATGTGCCCTGCCGGCGGGGCAAGCGGAGGGCCCCTTCCGGAGAACAACGAGCCCCTGGAGGAGCCATGGCCTGAGGGTGTGGCACCAGAGGTCCCCGACCCTGCTCTCCGGTCTGGAATGTGCTCCAAGCCGACCTCAGGTGAGGGAGAGCGGTGCCTGTGGACTGGCCAGGAGCGGGCAGCTGCCGAAAGTGGGCAACGGGCACACGGGCTTCGCTGGGCAGGTCTCTCAACTCCGTAGGTTTGAAACTTTTCATAGACGATAGTTTTCTTTTTTTCTTTAACTGATTTTTAATAGAGAGAGAAAGGAGGGGGGGTGCAGAGAAAGGGACACAGAGAGAGAGAGAGAGAAAGACATCAGTTTGTCGTTCCACTTACTCATGCATTCATTGGTTGATTCTTGCATGTGCCCTGATCGGGGATCGAACCTGCAACCTTGGCACATCAGGATGACTCTCTAACCAAGTGAGCTACCTGGCCAGAGTGCTTTCATTTTTTTCTGTTCTCATTGCTCAGATAGACAAATAGCAAAACGAGGTGCCACCTATGAGCACCCTAAAAGTCCTAGCTGCTCCCCTCCCCGCAGCCCGTTCCCTGAACTGACCGGTGGCAGGGCTCGGAGGTGGGTGTTCAAACACCGTCAGACCTTAAATACCCACGTGAACGGAACAACAATGTCTAAGGAACAATAACGAGAAAATCTCTGGACCAAGGACAGTGTTGCTTTCGGCTCTAAACCACCGAGAAGAGAATTTGGTGGACTTAGAAGCCCAAGAGGGCGGCTGGTGGTGCCGGTGCAGGTGGAACCGTTGGGGTGCAGGATTCCTGCTGTTGGCTGGAAACCGAGGTGACAGGTTGGAGCAGGCAGCTGGGAGGAAGGGCCGAGGAATGCAAGACAGGTCCCAGGTCCGCCATGAGCTGGCAGTGTGGCCTCAGGACAGAGCCCGCGGCTCTCGGGACATCAGTGGCTGACCTGTGAGGTGGACAACTGCGGACTGGTGATTTTAATGTCCCCGTAGCCACAACACGCTGAGGCAACGAAAAACTAGCTGACCCCCCCCACACACATGGAACACAAGAGCAAACCCAGGAGGCGTGCAGAGCTGGGGACAACCGGCTTGTAGAGGCCGGTGGAGGCCTGCTGACAGGAAGGCCCGAGAGAGAGGAAGCCTCCTGGAGCATCGAGTCTGATGGGGGGTGGCTGCTGTGGGGAGCCCCCTCTCCCCAGTACAGCAGCACAGAGCAAATGTGTCAGCTGCTCCCTGGGCACCAGCTCAGCCTCAGCGAGACCTTGGGGAGCTCCCGGCCCAGACCAGAGAGACCCAGCTCTCCAGGGCTTCAGGGACCCGGCCCGAGGGGAGGGCGAGTGACGTGGAGGAAGGTCCGCTGGAGCCCTGCCCCGGAAACTGCCGCGCCAGCGAAGACCCCGGGCTTGAGCAAAACCCGGACGGTCGCCCGGCGTGTCCCGGAGCCGGCCTTGTTGGCCTGGACCACACCGGCGTCCGAGAGCGGCTGCGGCACCGCTGGTTAGAACAAAAGCATTTCCCACCAACTGGCCGGATGTTCGCTCGGAAATGAAAGATAATGAGAATGAGGACGTTTGGCTCTGCCTCTGGTCTCGCAACATTTATCGCCAAGCGTAAAATAAATGAACTTATGTGATTATAAGCGTCTCCCGCGTTGACCATAACAAACCCGGCCAGGGCGGCGTCTCGGGCCGTCCGGTTTCTTTCAGAGGAGTTGGGAGGACTGCGGGGAAGGCCTACGGCTGTGGTGCTCCACGGAAAGACATAATTACTATGTTCAGGTTGCCTGGCTCCCCATCCCTATAATGAGTAAGATATTTAGAGTCCTGAACTGCTTCTGTGACATTTCAATAAGTAATGCGGAAATTTGACAACATTTCCATATTCCTCTTTTAAAGTCTGGGCGCCTCTGCCCTAATCCAAGCTCCCTGGCATTTATTGCTGTTTGTTACACTAACAAGTAAGATTATGAGAATTCTAATGAAGGCTTCCAGTGAAAAACTCTGTGATTAAAATGCTATAATAACAGTTGCATGCATTTATGTGCCTGATTACCATAATCTGTTTAGCACAAGTAAACACACAAACAGGAGGAGAAAAGCCAGCCAGCCACACTCCAGCTAAAGGGGAATTTGAAATTCGAGGGGGACAGTGTAAATATGTAAATGCCTGTGTATTCTTTTCATCTCTCTCCTTCCTCACCCTGGCCTTTTTTTTTTTTCCTCCCCTTTCTGTTTGCTAATGAGAAGGACTGTGCCCTCCCATGTGGGCCCTGCCTCACCAGGCTGAGGTGCATTGGGGGCCATCTGCTGGGGCCAGCGTCCTAAACAATGCCACCCAGGGAGCCCTGGGCATATCCGCAGCCACCTCTGACATGTGGAATAGGAGAAATGGCATCTCGAAGGCGACCGTCTTTGATGTGCTTGCTCGGGGCACTTAGTTCGGCTGTTACTCCCGTGAATGCGAGGCCTGGTGCGGGGAGGCCAGGCGGTCCCCTGCCCTGTCCCTGCCCACCACCTCCCTCCCCCCACGAACAGCACGCTGTCAACAAATTAACAGTGGCCATACCAGGTTTCTGCATTAGTCTCCCTCTCCGCTTCATTATTTTTAGTTCTTAATAAAACGGCAGGCGGGGAAGTGGCTGGCATTTTCTGCTTGGTACAAGATTTTTGAAGAACTTTCTTTAGGGTGTAACTGGATACTTTAGCCCTGGCTGCGCGGCTCAGTTGGTTGGATCCTGTACATCAAAAGGCTGCGGGTTCGATCCCCAGTCAGGGTGTGTGCGGGAGGCAACCAATTGATGTTTCTCTCTGACGTTGATATTTCTGTCTGTCTGTCCCTCCCTTCCTCTCCCTCTAAAACCAATTAAAAACATAGCCTTGGGAGAGGATTTTTAAAAAGAGAAACTGAATAGTTTAAAAGTGGGACGATTTGGGAAAGAAAGAAATTGGCTGGAATCCCACATAGGTCGCACCAAGGAGCAGGCGTGTTACCTCTTCAGGGAAGGAAATACTTCCTCACGCAGCCAGGCACAGGCCGCTGCCAGAGCCGCCCGTGGGGCGGCGGGCTGGGTCGCGCGCTGCTGGGCGAGGGGCCGCGCGGGGGACCTGGCTGGCGCGGGAGTTTCAGATGAGACGCTCAGGTTAGACAGCGCAGGGCATCAGGCAAGTGCGGACGGACGCTTTGGCCTTCGGTGGACGGCGCTCCTGATTATAAAGGGATTCTTGTTGCATTTCCCAGAAGTGATGCCGAGGCCTGCAAACAGCCCCGGGATGGTCATCTGCGGGGAGCGCTTCGGGCGCCCGGCCACCGGGCTGTTCCTGCGTCCCAGGCCCTGTTCTAAGCCCTTCCCACACACTTGCTGTGACCCTCCAGCACCCTCTGGACTGGTCTGTGACGGACGGGAGAGGCGCAGACCGGTTAAGCAGTGACTTCAATAAGGGAGGACGTCGGAATTCCTCCCTGGAAGCCCCATGCCAAGCCCGCACTCGAACACGGGAGACGGACCTGGAACCTGGATTTAGTCAAAGAGCCAGGCGTCTCCGCAGCCCGATTCCTGGTGACCGCACAGCACCTGCCGGCTAGGACCGTGAACACAATGGTGATGCTGGCAGTCCCAATGCCGTTACCCTTAGAAGAGGTCTCTGTTGCCATTCACACACAGTTCCAACACGCACACACATTTGCCAAAATAAAAGACTTTTAAATTACAGAGGCCAGAAGGGGGTGCAATGAGGAAAGAACCTTGATCCCGAAAAGCGAGCCAGCCGGTGTTTGCCCCCACCTCGCCCCACCCCACCCTGCCCCTCCACCACTCCGAGCTCGCCTGCATGGGCGGTGGGGCCCGCACTGCCAGCGCACCAGACCCCACGCTGCCACCTCCTCCCGAGGCAGGGGGAAGACGCGGCCTCCGCCTGGTTTCACCGATTTAGCCTTTGGGGAGTAGCCTGCCGGTGCCACCGTGGGGATTTTCTAAACTAAAAGAAAAAGTTTTGGACCGTATTTTGGAATGAACCCAGTAAACGGGAACAGCTGTGATGCAGGCCATCCATCGGCACAGTAAACACCGGGCCCTTTTCACCAATGAAAACGCCCGCCGACCTCCCCAGGGCCCCGCCCTCTGCCAGGGGCTCTGGGCTCGGGGGGCCTCCTGCAGCTCCCGGCCACTGGGCTCCCTTCCAGGCCTTGGACTCCGTCCCCTGGACAATATCCCCTGGTGGCCACTGGATGTCCCCACTGGTGTCCCTCACATGTCTCCAACTCGACGTGTCAGGCTGACACCCCACCCAGCAAGCCACCCAAACAGGGGACAGACAAGATCCTAGGCTAGTCGGCACACCTCCGTCCGCCCAGGGCCGGTCACCAAGGATTGCCGACTTCACTTCCTGAGAACCTCCTCCACCTGTCTCCCTGGCTCTCCGGTGGCCGTCCCTGGCACGCCCGAGTCAGGGCATTTGGAGGAAGGTCCACTTACAAGAGGACTAATCACAAAGTGTGGGGTCAGTGTGGGGGGCAGACTCCAGGGACGGTGCCGGAATTGAGCTGGCAGCGTCTGAGTTGTCCCCACCTGTTGGCCCAGAAGGACAACGCCAGAGAGAGGCCACCAGAACCCAGGTGGGGAAGGGCCTCTCGGGGAAGCTGCGGCAGGTGGAACCGTGACCTACAGCTGTGGGGCAGAGCCAGCCCCAGGGGCCTCAGGGGAGGAAGCCAGGCCGGTAAATGGCCCAACCCGAGGAAGCCAGGAGCCGGGAGCAGCATCGGGCCGTGGAGCACACGCCTGGAGAGGCAGCAGCTCCCCGCCTGTCCGTCACCGCTGGGCCTGCGCCTCGGCCTCACCTCCAGGCCGGCAGTGGAGTTCACTCGGCAGCATTTCCCGGGGCCGCCACGCCGCTCGCACAAGCCTGGTGGCTGGAAATGGCAGGCATTATTCTCTCACGGTCTGGGAGTCACCAGTCTGCAATCAGGGAGTCAGCAGGGCTGTGCTGCCTTCAAAGGCTCGAGAGGAGGACTCTTCTTCGCCTCCTCCACTGTCGGGGGCCCCAGGAGTCCTTGGCTTGTGGCTGCGCCCCTCCCATCTCCGCCTCCACCGTCACACGGCTTCTCCTCCGCGTCTCGCCCTCTTCTGTCCCCAACGTCCCTCTGCCTTGCTCTTATAAGGATGCTTGTGATCGGAGTTAGGGCCACCTGAAGGGTCCAGGGTGGTCTCCAGGGTCTTAAATGCATCTGCAAAGACCCTTTTCCCAAACAAAGTCACGTTCACAAGTTCCAGGGATTTGGACATGGACACACATTGGGGGGAGGGGGAGGAGGCACCATGAAACCTGCTCCGTGGGACAAACCTCTGGGGAAGGAAGTGCCCCCCCGCCAGGAGGCCCTGCCGGCTCCAGTGCACACCCAGGGCCCGGACTCCAGGAGGATCGAGGTCCACCCTTGGGGATCCGGGGGCAGGTCCCCTCCTGAGTCAGTGCCCGAGTGCAGAGTCGAGGGCAGCTCTGAGTGCCAGGTTGCCCCTCCGAGCCGTGGCGACCGGGCAGAGCTGAGTGTTGGGAGGAAGAGGGACCCGGGAGCAGGCTTTGCAGCCAGCAGGGCCAGGCTGGCCTCCTGCCGGCTTTCTCGTGCCCCTAGTCCACACCTTCTCTCCTCAGGTGCCCACCTCCAGGACCTCCCTCCCCCACGCTGCCCAAGGCACACCAGCTCTCTGGCAAAAGCTCGTCTGCTTCCCACCGAGTTGGCCTTGGCTGTCAGCTCTGTGCCTGAGACCCCAGCAGCCATGCCAGGGTGACAGCCAACACCTCCAGGCCTTTTCCGGAAGCTTCCTCCCAGAGCTTCGGGACACGCACAGCCAGCTGCCTCAGAGCTGGTCACAGCAGCCAGCTAACGGTGTGACCTGGCAGTAAGTCGGGCACCAGTGGGAAGCAGAAACATCTTAGGTCCCAGCGTGTAAGGCAGTGACCCCTAAATGTGGCGGCAACGCCAAGTTTCCCCCAATGTCCATTCTTCTCTGTTTCCTCCAGTGCGCACCCTCCCAGTGGGTTCCAAAGGATGGCACGTGGCCCCTCATCTGAAGACTACACTTCCCAGACTCCCTTGCCAGTAGGTGTAGTCATGTGACTGAGAGAAACCAATGGGGTGCGAGCAGAAGTGCTGGCCGCAGCCTCTGAGCCCTACCTTGGAGGAAGGTGGTAGGGCCCCCACTGTCCCTCCTCCTCCCTCTGACCAGCACGCAGCAAGCAGAATGGAGCCGGGGCAGCCATCACCACAGGAGAGAGAGGGCAGCACAGGGAGCGTGACAGGGCAGCACCAAGACAGAGCAGGTTGCCAGCCTCTCGGAGGCGGCGCCGCACAGGGGCTGGGATGGGAGCGAGGAATACGCTTCCGTGCTGCTGCGCTGGGTGATGCACCCACGCGGCGCTCCCCGGGCAGGCCGGGGTGGGCGGGGGAGGGGAACGGAGGCAGGCCGGCGGAGCCCGCCAAGAAAGGCTGCGATCTCAGGCCAAAGCCCTGGAGAGCCAGGGCTGCCCCCCGAACCCAGAGGGCTGGCTCCCTGTGTGACCCCCCCAACCCCACCCAGGGTCTGTCCACATTCGGCAAAGCAGCCCCAGGAGTCCCAGCGAGGGTCTGCAGCGGCCAGTGGGGCTGAGCGGGAGGTTCGGCGCGCACAGACGGTGAAAGTTCGCCGCAGCCTGAAGGGGCGCCCAGAACCGGTGCAGACGGGGTCTGGGCAGGCGACAGCCCCTCTGCCCCGAAGGCTGCGTGACGCCAAAATGCGAAGGCAACAGCGGGCAATGGAAAGGCTCCGTGAGGAGCAGTGAAGGGACCCCGGGACCCTCGCTGTGCGCCGCGGAGGCTGCACAGAGGGGGTCCTGACTCTCCGCCTCCACCGCGTTTCCTTAGTGACCAGGACGGCTCCCTGGCCTTTCCCTTACAGTGTCCTCCAAGAAAGGGGTGATGGCCTCGTGGTTCGGCGACATCTGAGGTCTCCGGCCTTGTCACGGCTCTGCTCCCGGTGTTACGCAGCATTCGGAGAGGCCCCCCACCCCCGGCCTCTGCAGGGTCCTCCTCGGCGCCCAGGCGTCCCTGACCTTTGCTGGGATTCGGTTTAGCTGTGTCGGAAAACTGCCAGGGTGAAAGATTCAACACAGCAGAGGGTCTGTGCTCTGGTCCAGGAGAGCAGACCCATCCAGGCCACAGGTGGTGGGCTCGGCCCCTCCCCACCTTCTCTGGGCAGAGTGAGGGCCCGCCCCGTCCCCTCTCACCTGTCTGAGGGGACAGACAGGCTCCTCAAAGCAGAACCTGCTCCTGGCCAGAAACCCTCAGGGGGAGCCCGGCCCCCGGGGTCCTCACACCCACACGCAGATCCGCATTTCCCGGCTGGACAGGGCAAGGAGGAGGATCCCAGGCCGTGGGCTGTGAAAGGCCACAGGCAGATCCTGGGTGGAAGGCTCCCAGATGCAAGAAGCAGACTACAAAACCCACCCACGGTCTGGAAGGACTTCCCCCAAATCTAGGCAGCACCTTGGTGGAGGGGCGGGGCTGGACTGCTGGGGGCCTCACTTCTCTATTTTGAAGTTTTTTAGTGCTTATTGAGTTCTATTTAACTGATGGTCCCACGGGTGGGCTTGCCACCGGGCACCTTGGTTCGTTCAGATTCTGTCTCCCTGGGCCCGGATGGGCCGGAGACTCTGCATTTCCCACGAGCTCCCACGCGGTGCCGGCGTTGGCGTTCCGGGACCACAGGGTCTGCAGGGATGGGGGCGCGGCTGGGCAGGGCACTCGAGGTTCCTGGCTCTAAGACGTGCAGCATGTGTCGTTTTCATAACGCGGGAAAATAAAATCAAAATAAAATTCATATCTGTGTCCTGGAGGGAATGACTCAGAGCGGGAGGGAGAATCGAAGATACCAGAAGCGAGAGGCGGAGAGCGAAAAGGCACAGTCTCGTCTTTCTCATCTTTTTATCCAAACCCAAGACAAAGGCTCCGTACCACCGGTGGAAATTGCTGCCCGCAGTATCCTGCGCGGTGACCAGTTCGCTGCACGGACCGGCGGGCAGGCAGCCGCGCGCCCACACAGTGTGTGGGTCCCCGCATCCCAGTGCGCCCACCGCAGCACGCACAGCTTGCTCCGACTGCGTTGGGGCAGAGCCAATGAGGGCTTGGGGCGCCGAGGGCCTACCCAGTCCTTGGCGGAGCAAGGCGGGCGATCCAGGCTCCTCTCACTGCGCGCCTCTCCCTGCCCTTGTGACCCAGAGGTCCTGAAGCCCAGGGGCAGCGGCCTGAGCCCATCTCTGGCCCCTCGGGTCCCTGCACAGGGCTCGGCCACCGGCAGGAAAACAAACTGGTCCCTCAGGGCCCCGGAGCCGCTCCCTAGTATCCATCCATCCATCCATCCATCCATCCATCCCCTCGAACCCGAGGGGGATCATCCTGGGAGGGGGCCCAAGGGCTTTGGGAGGTGGCCCGTCAGGCTTTGGAGCGGGGAGTGTCGTCCACCACCGCCCCCCACCTCCCGCTGGGAGTGAGTCGCGCAGGCACACCCTAAATCTGAAACTGGTGCGAATAGGGGCGGCGTGCACCTCTGATGCCATCGTCACTGTCCCGTGATATGCGGAAACGGCTACAAAGCTCGTTATAACGGCCTCGAGGTAGGGAGCCCTGCGGGGCCTGCGCGGGTTTGGCCCGGGCAGCGCTGCGAGCTCGGGCTCTCAGGGAGCCAGAGGGCCGGGGCTCCGCGTGCCACCACGGCTCCGCTGGAGGAGGGCCTTCCCTGGCTCAGCCCTGCGAGGCCAGCACGACAGGGACCAGGGATAACAGGGACAGGGGGCAGGAAAGGCACGGAGGAGCGGGCAGAGCACGTGGGTGGAGGTGGGAAGGAGCAGCGCCCACCCGCGCTCCGGGCCTCAGAAAGGGGACCTGGGAGGGAGAGGGGGCCGGAGGCTGGCTGGGCACCGGGCAGGCCCTCCAGGCCTGTGAGAGGACCCACACTCGGTCTTGAAGTCGGGGGGAGAGGTCACACTGTGACGTTTCCCTGGGTAGCAAGCCAGGCCCTCCATGCCGGTGCTTGGGAAGACCGCCCATCACCCGTTTTCGGAGGGGAGGCGGTTCACGCCCAGCACCTGCAGCTCCCTAACGCAGGCGGCGGCGGGGCTGTCTCCGGAATCGGAGGTGGGTGGTGTGGGGGGCGGTGTTGTCACCTGCAGTCAGGAAGTCTCCTGTTCAGAAGCCCCGCTGCTTCCTCTTCCCCAGGGTCTTAGCCTTACACCGGATCGGTTTCCTGGTCCCCTGAGTTCGAGCCACCCAAGCAAGGACACCCGCATGGCGCTCCCCAACCTCTTCACCCAATCCCTCACCCTCCAGGTTAATTTAGCCAGTGAAGGGGAGCAAGCAGTGTCCATGGGTCGTGGGGAGGGGAGCAGATGGTGTCCCAGGACAGTGTCACTGAGGCCCCCGGACTGGGGATCCGCTGGACTGGAGGCCGGACCCTCAGACCTTCAGTGTCTTCGTCTGTAAAATGGCACCGACTGCCTCTCCCGCAACTCACATGGAAAAGCTCAGCTCTACGGGAATCAGTTCCTGGGTGTCCCCTGCCCTCGCCCACCCACCCCCAGTCCCATCCCGACTTCATTCCACCGCGACCCTGGGGTGCAGGTTGACCTCAGTGGCAGCGACCCTTAGGGGCAGGCGGCCCTCCTGCTGGCCTCACTTGGGGTGCGACCCAGAGGGCTGATGGGGGGAGGGGGCAAAGGACCATTCGTTTGGGGTTTTGTTTGGCTGCTTTGTTGCTGTTTGCCTTTCACTTCCCTGGTGCAGCCCACCCCGCCCCACCCCCCAAACCACCTGGGTGCCCCTCCATGACTCTCCCCGGCCCGGCCTCCATGGCAGCTGAAGCACCTGGATTCTCAGCATGTCACACACGCTCCAGTATGAGCAGAACAGAGAAACTGCCAGGGGAGGGGGTCACTCCGCCTCCCCACCCTCCCCAGACCCGTAGCAGACACACCCTGAGAGGCTCCAGGGGGCTGCTGGAAGCCCATCAGGGGACTGAGGACTGAGGCTGCAGTAGGACCCGAGGTCCATCGTTCTGACGTCGCCCTGCTGCCCCCCTGCACCTGCCAGCCACGTGCTGGGCCCTGGCCGAATGCCACACCTCTCTGTGTTTCCTGTCCCTCTGAGGGTCAGTGAGAGGTTAAATTGAGAGGAAGCCTGCCTTGCCCTGCTCAGTGCCCGGCCCACCCTCCGATGGCCCTGGCCCTTGTCTCCACCAGGAATCCGGTTTTACAGACCTCAGGGTGGACTGCGTGCACCGAATACACAGCACGCCTCCGCTCCCACTGACACGGGTTTAACGGTCAAGTTTCACACCAGCCCTCGTGCACACTTGCGCTTGTGTGCAGCCAGACGCATCTACCCAGCACCCTCCCTGTGTCGGGCCCTGACATTGGGACGCGGTGGCCCGCTCCGGGGGAGCTGGGTCCTGAAAGGAGGACAGACGGCATTTGTTTGCAGAGTCCTGCCTTCCAAAGGGTCATATCCCGATTTGGGCGCCAAACGGGGCCGTTCCGCACTCCTTCTGGTTTCCGGACCAGGAGCGATGGCTGAAATGCTTTTTCTTTTTTCTTTCCTTTCCGGTGCCAAGAGCCTTGCCTCCCACAGCCAGCCCTGGCCCGCCCGGCACAAGGACACCGCTCTCCTTGGCAGGCTGGCCCAGACGCCGACTGAATGTGCGCAGGAACTCCGGGAAGGGAAAGGCGAGGACGGAAAAGAAAGGCCCGGGGGGACCTGGGGAGCGGTGGGAGGTCTGCGCCCTTGGAGCCCCGAGCCCCGAGCCCGCCCGCCCGCCCGCCCGCCGGTTGGCACAAGCTCCTCCAGGGCTGCCCGGCGGCTGAGCAAAGGCCGGCCTCCACACGCACCCAGCCTTTTGTGGGAACGCAACACAAAGGAGAAGCAAAAACACCTCTTCTGTTTTGACGGAGGAGGCTGACAACTCCAGGAAGCCTGGGCCAGCCAGGAACCCCCACAGCCCAGCGATTAGCCTCTGCGAGTGAGCGCTCCATCTCGCTCTGAAGGGCTGCGTCCCAGCTGCTTCGCCAGGGCGGGAACGGAGGTGCCTGAGACCCTCCCAGGATGCGCTCACCAGCCGCTAGGCTCAAAACCTGGACCGGCGCAGGAGGGGAAGCGCCTTGGCTGGGCTCCAGTTTCCGATTATTCCTGGTGGGGGTTAGGGGGACTCGGAGACAGCAAGTTTTGTCCAGGGACCCATGTGCCCCCGTGACAAAGGAACCCAGGGAATCACGGTCGGCCCCCACCTCCCCGGCAACTCTCTGGCGGCTGTAGGGTGCCGGGAAAGGCTGCCAAGAGAAGGGGCCTGCGGTCCAGAGCCGCCATCCGGAGCTCCGGGTGTAGGGAGTGAGGACGGTGAGATGCCCATGCACAGCCTCAGAAAAGCCACCACTGCCTCCTAGGCTCCGTGTCACCCGGCTGGGGCCTGTCCTTATGGGTCTACGCAGGAACCTGGCGAGGAAGCCCTCGCTCCGGCCTCCGGACTTGACTTCCCAGACTCTAAATTTAGTTACGCTGTTTGCGGACAGGCCCCCGCCCCTGCTTCCAACTTCAGGAACTGGAGCAAGTGCGTAAAGAACCTCAGACCGCGCCCTCCCCGCGGACCTCGAGACGCAGGCCGGTCACCGAGGGCCAGCAACAAAAGGAGGAATTCGGGCTCTGCGACACGTGCCGCCGGCCGGCTGGACTCCCCTCGGCGGCGGAAGCCCAGCGCGCGCACGTTGCGCCTGCTGGTGTTTATTAGGGACACGGGCTTGCGCACAAGTCCAGCCCCGGCTGGTGGCCCAATGCACACCCGCCTCCACGAACGTCCTCACCGCGGGTGGCCCCGGAGGCCCAAAGGAATGATCCTCAAACAGACAAGCTCTCCTGCTCCCCACCCCCGCTCCCTGAGTTCCTTTCCGTCACAGATTATCCTAATTGAATGGTTATGGGTCACCCTCCTAAACCGTTAGCAGACATATCCCCACGCTTCGGTTCTTCGTGTATTAAATACATATTTAACGGATGGATGAAGAGCCAGCTGGGAAACACGCGGGTTAGAAAATAATGCTCCAGAAGGCAGGAGGCAGGAGGCTGGGGCGGAGGCCAGAGCCCGGGGATTTCTAGCCTAGCCCCCCCCCCCCCCCGGGGACCTGAGAGCAAGATTTTCAGCGCTGTGTGTGTGTGTGTGTGTGTGTGTGTTTTGTAACTTTGCTAACTTGAAGGCAGACTGCTTACTATGTTTATTGGTTTGCTTGCTTTTTTTAAAAAAAAAAAAAGCCTTACATGCCAGCTAAAAGTTGCCAGGCAGCAGAAGTAGCCAGAGGAGGGCAACACTCCGTGGGCCCGTTTGTGAGGGCGCGGCGTCAGGGCCTGCGGCCTGCGCTCTGCAGAAACACGCTTCCGTAGCGGAGGTGCGGGCGTGAGACAGTCAGCTCGGGGAACCGGCGGGAGACCGGCGGGAGACCGGCGGCCGTAAGCAGCCGCCAGGACGGGCAGACGGCCGCAGACCACGCCGCGCCGCCGGTGAAGCGTCAGCGGCACTTGTCTGCAGACGCGCGCTCTCGATTTCCCATCTAGAAAATGGGCAAATGCGCCTGTGCCTCTGACGACCTCAGGCGCTTCTCTAGACTGGGTTTAGCTTCCCCTGGGCACGGGTTCCCGTGTCTGGGAGCCAGGCCGCGCCGGACCGGAGGGACGTGCAGCAGGAACGCGGCCGCGAGCGCGAAGCCTGCGCCCAGGCCTGAGGCCTCTGGCCGCAGACAGTCCGGCGCGGCCCCTCCCCGAGGTCGTGGTGACGACCACAAAGCTGGGGCCGAAAATACCGCGCTAAAACAAGGAGGGCGGGCGTGCTCAACTCCGGGCTCGCCTCCGCCCTTGAGTGGCGCGGTTCTGCGCGGAAAGAACTCGCCCCGGGGCTCCGCCGCCGTTCGAGGCGCCCCCCTCCCCTTCCTTCCACGCCCTGTGCCTCGCAAGAGCCTGACACCAGCTGGGGGCGCTCCGGGCCGCCGCCTGGATGCGCGCTCGGCGTACGGAGGCGGTAGCCGCTTTGTGCAGGCTTCTCGCTGGCTGGGGGCTGCAGTGCGGACGTTTTGATGCAACCCACGGCGGAGACCCGGGGGTGGGGGGATGGGAGGGGGGAGAGAGAGACCGTAGCCCCAGCCTGCATCCCCAAACCTCTGACCGCGCTGGGTTTCAGGTCAGTTTGCGGAGCTCCTAGCCCATCCCCCAGCCTGACTCGCTGGCCACCGCATTTTCAAACAAATTTGACAACGTTCCCTCTCGCGCGCGGTCCCAACAGCGACAGGCCCTCGGTACTTCCCCCGCGAGCCCGCGCCCCACCTCCCCTCGCCTCTCACACCCCCTCCCGGGGTCCCTCCTCCAGTCCCTCCCCGAGAACCTCCACTGCGGACGCCCATTGGCTGTGCGCGGGGAGGAGGCGAGTGCCGGGCGCCGCGAGTTTCATTGAGCGGAGTTAGCCCGGATGACATCAGCTTCCCAGCCGCCCCCCCTCGGGCCCTGCTCATTGGCGCTGCCGCCCCTCCAGGACCCGCACATTGTTCCCCGCCCCCGCTTCGGCCACCGCCGCCGCGGTCGCCGCCGCCGCCGCCGGACTATAAAAACCGGCCGAGCCCGGAAAGGTGCGGATGCTTATTATAAGACCGACGCGACCTCCGCGCCTGGAGTCCGGGTCTCCACGGCGGCTTCTGGGAAGGAGCTCCTCGAGCTGCATCCACAGTAAGTGTCCCCGACCCCCGCCCCCCCCAGCAGCCCCAGCCTACACCCCGGGGCGGACGCCCCTCAACTGCGCTGCGGCCCCGGACGCTCGGATAGAGGGTCCCCAATCCCGCCCCTGCCCGCCGGCTCTCCGCAAGCGTTTTGTCTGCTCTGACCCAGCTCACACGGCCCGCAGCGTCCCCTTCGCCCGCGAACGAGAAGTCGGGGCGACCACAGCTCCTTCTGCCCAAGTCCTAGTCAGCGGGCGAGCTCCCCCGGGCGCCGGGGCGCAGCGCCCGGAGTCTGGGCCCGGTGCGGGCGCTGGGAGCGTGCGTGCGCTGGCGCTGGCTCCGCGGTGTCGCTGGAGATAAGGTGGATGCGTTTGAGGAACCAAAATAAACACTTCTCTGTTTAGATCTCACGCTCCCCAAAGAAAAAAAACTTTGCTTGCCGCTTGTTTACTTTGGCCCTGGAGATGCAGCCTCCCGGTTCGTAGCTGAGGGCGAAAAGCCTCTTGAATGCCGCCCTCGCCGAGGGACATCCGCCGCTCCCTGGAGTGAAACCACCTGTGGATGAGAGCGGAGGGGAGGCTGTGGGGGAGGGAAGGAGCGATTCCTTACCTGCGCGCCCCTAGAAGGAAGGCCAGAGAAGGTGAGGTGGACGCGGGGCAACCAGCCGTCCTGGCCGAGCGGGGACCCCGCGCTGCGGCGCAGGCGGAGCGCTTTCACCTCTCACTGACTTCCCTTCGTGTTCGAGCTCTCTCCTGTTTCTCCTCCTCCCCGCAGGAGGCGTGCGTGGAAGCTCGGAGGGCCGAGGGAGGGAGGACCCTGCGAGAGCCGCGACTCCCACTGGGGCCATGGACTCGGACGCCAGCCTGGTGTCCAGCCGCCCGTCGTCGCCGGAGCCCGATGACCTTTTTCTGCCGGCCCGGAGCAAGGGCAGCGGCGGCAGCGGCTTCACGGGAGGCACCGTGTCCTCGTCCACGCCGAACGACTGCCCGCCGGAGCTGAGCGCCGAGCTGCGCGGCGCTATGGGCGCGGCGGGCATGCACCCCGGGGACAAGCTGGGCGGCGGCGGCGGCTTCAAGTCGTCCTCGTCCAGCACCTCGTCGTCCACGTCGTCGGCGGCCGCGTCGTCCACCAAGAAGGACAAGAAGCAGATGACAGAGCCTGAGCTGCAGCAGCTGCGCCTCAAGATCAACAGCCGCGAACGCAAGCGCATGCACGACCTGAACATCGCCATGGACGGGCTGCGCGAAGTCATGCCTTACGCCCACGGCCCGTCGGTGCGCAAGCTCTCCAAGATCGCCACGCTGCTGCTGGCGCGCAACTACATCCTCATGCTCACCAACTCGCTGGAGGAGATGAAGCGGCTGGTGAGCGAGATCTACGGCGGCCACCACGCCGGCTTCCACCCCTCCACCTGCGGCGGCCTAGCTCACTCCGCGCCCCTGCCCGGCGCCACCGCGCACCCGGCGGCCGCCGCGCACGCCGCGCACCACCCCGCGGTGCACCATCCTATCCTGCCTCCCGCTGCTGCCGCTGCTGCTGCGGCTGCAGCGGCCGCCGCGGTGTCCAGCGCTTCCTTGCCGGGCTCGGGCTTGTCGTCCGTGGGCGCCATCCGGTCCCCGCACGGCCTGCTCAAGTCTCCGTCCGCTGCAGCGGCGGCCCCGCTGGGGAGCGGGGGCGGCGGCAGCGGGGGCGGCGGCGGCTTCCAGCACTGGGGCGGCATGCCCTGCCCCTGCAGCATGTGCCAGGTGCCGCCGCCGCACCACCACGTGTCGGCCATGGGCGCCGGCAGCCTGCCGCGCCTCACCTCCGACGCCAAGTGAGCTGTCGCAGGCCGGCGCGTTCTAGAGAGCGGGGGGCGCCCGGAGGCTGCGGGGAATCGAGCACCGGCGGGCGCTGGGCCTGGGAGCTCAGTTCCGAGGAGGAGCGCAGGACCTTGGGCTGGGGGTGGGGTCGCTGGTGCGGACCCCAGGCTCTCTGGGGCGCACTCAACGGCGGGGAGGGGGAGGGACATTCGCTCCGGGACCTGGTTCAGCCCTCTCTGGCTTTACACGGCGCGGGTCCGTAGACACCATTTAATCAGAAGGCACCGCTAAGTGCGCCCCTCCCCAAACGCCCCCTCTTCCCGCAAAGGAAAGGACTCTCAGAACCGGCTTCCCAGGGAACTCGGCCTCACCCCGCCCGGGCGGCACATGGTTACGTGGGGGAGGCGGTGTTGGGGACTTCCTCTCCGTCTCCTTTCTGGGCCGGTTGGGGACTCCGGAGCGCGGCTCCCCGGGAACGGCCCGCAGGCTCGCCTTCCAGGGTCGTCTCTGACCCCGGCCAGGACTACGAATTGGTTGGAAGCGGGCGGTCGGCACCAGGAGCACTGACGGTGGCGGCCAGCCGCGACCTCCCGGGGACCCCACCAGCCTGAGAACTGCGGCGGGTCCTCCCTGCGGCTCCTGTCGGTTTAGGGTGCGCGGCCCTCGACTCCTTTTCAAGGACAGGAACAAGCTTTATGGAGGTCGGCACAGAACCGCTCGTGGATCGAAGGAACCTGATACTGTCGACTTGCGGGGGCGGGAGGTTTTATAGTTATTTTAAAGCAGATCCCTCCCCCACCTTGTCTGCGTCTCGGAGCACAAAGCGGTCGGGTTCCTGGCCGGATCGGGGCAGTCTCGGTACCCGAGGGTTCGACGGACCTCGCAGTCTGTTGCTGTGACCGTAGCCTGGGTTATTGGGGGATTCTGTTGGCCTTTCGGTTTTTCTCTCTCTTGGATGTGTAAATATAATCTCAGTAAGGAGGTGCGTGCGCGCTGCTCCACGGAAAGCTCACGTGACTGCCAGCCCTGCCGGACTCTCAGCCGGGTCTCCTCTCAATCGGCTTCCTTTTACCACTTTTAACACGAATGACAAACTCTTCCACGCGCTTCTGCGCCCCCGCAAAACGCCCCCGCGCCGCCAGCGTTGCGATTCGGCTCCATCGCGCCCGCACGTAACATCCCTCCTCTGATCGCTGCCCCTCGCAGAGAGTGTATCATTTGTTTTATTTTTGTAAAAAGAAAAAAGTGCTAAATAATATTTATTACCTGTTTGGTTGCAAAAAAAAAAAAACGAAATAAATGACCGAGTGTTGCGATTTTAAATAAAACTAAAGTGAATCGCATGTTTTCCAGGTGCGCGGGTGGGAGAAAGTGCGGGGTGAGGGGGTGCGCAGTTCCATGGGGTGGACCCCCGGTTTCGTCCTTGGGACCGAAAGGGGCTGGTTCCCCGTTTCCCTCTCCAGCCGCGCTCCCCTCCTACGCGCTCCGCGGGGGTGTTTCCCGCTGCTCACTCGTTATTTTTATTTTCTGGCGTCTAACCCGGAACCCCCTCCGTCTTCGTTGAGCACGGAGTTAGTTGAAAGTGGAGCTTTTGCTCCCTGCGCGGGGCACTTTGGGCCTTGGGGCGGGCGAGGGCCAGTGCCTTTGGCTGGGGCTCCAGGCGCTGGGGCCTCCTGCCCTCCTTCAGCTGCGGACCAGCCAGGTGGGGTGCAGGCCCCGAGCGTTTTCTGCGGGATCCACTCGCCCTTCACCCCCTTCCTGGGGGTGTGTGGGGCTCTCGCTCATGACAACCTTGGCCTTGAACTGAAATGTGTCCTGTGCTGGTAATAACCCCCGGCCACGTCTGTTCTTGCCACCACCGGGCTCCGCACTGCAATCTGCAAGTTCAGGGCGAAGCCCTAAGGGGAGTCTGGCTGGAAATTATAAAGCTTCCGCCCAAGAGGAGCCGGGGGCGCTTCAGCCTGCCGCAGCCGGACAACACTGGCCCTTGGAAGCCCCCAGCCAGCGCGGTGCACCACCCGGCCCTGGGCCCTCTGCTGCAGGACAGCTTTGGGGGCCACCAGGCAGAAGTCTGCTGCACCTGCAGCGCCGGGGGTCGGAGCAGGTTTTCCTGGTCAGAGCCCCATTTCTTGAGGCTGGTGGGAGCCAGGCCCACGGGCCTCCCGTGTGCAGGGCAGAAGGTGGCGGCTCCCTCCCCCAGATCCGGGGAGGTGCTGGGGGGGGCCCAACAGGTGAATCGTGCTGCCCGCCAGAGCTGTGGGTGCCCAGGGGACGGATGCTGTAGGCCTTGCATATCTTTTCTTTTCACCACGAGCGGCAGAGGCCCAGAGGCTGGGGTGGGGGTGGGGATGAGGGGCCAGGGACCCAAGAGCACGCGGAGGAATCCCAGAAGAGATAGGGCAGGACCTCCCAGGTTTATTCCAAAGTCCCATTTGAGATGAAACTTGGTAAGAATTCAAAACTGAGCTTGGTCCCAGTAGCAGACACAGGGGAAGAAGAGGCTGGAACTGGGTGGGGTGGGGTGGAGGGTGAAGTCACAGCTTCCTTCACCCACGTGGGGCTTCGCCAGGGCTTGGCAGGGGCTGCGGGCGGGCGTGGTGTGTGCATGCAGGTGCCTCTGTTCAAAGCAAAAAAGGAAGCACCTGCTACCGCCACCACCACCACCACCACCACCACCACCAAACTCTCAGCAGCGGCCAGCCACCAGCCGGGAGAGACCAGCGCCTCCAAGGAAGGAGGGGCTGGTTCCAGCCCTACTCCGGCCCTTCCCCGGAGCCGCCTGCCCCCCACTTACACTGAGAGCCCAGCAGGGGATCTTGGCCGCCACAAGCGACACAGAGTCCTCCTAGGATGCCAAACTCGAGCCTGCTGGGCCTCCCGGGGCAGGGGGCTCCTCGCTGAGGGTGGCCCTGGACGGACGGGGGTGGGGTGGAGGGCATAGGCCAGTGTTTGGGTTTCGGGGAGAGGGGCCAGAGAAGACCCCGTGCAACCACTTTGATGTCCATGGCCCAGGAATTAGGGGCGCCCCCCACTGAGAAAGGGGAAGTGACAAGGTCTGCAGGGTGGTCTGCAAGGTTTCTCCCTTGCTGGGCTGCAGCTCCCCCATCCCCGACGACGTGGTCCTGGGTCCCCAGCTCCCAGCGCAGGCAGGTGGGGACTTCTGTCAACAAGCCCCCAAGGTCTGTGAGATTATCCCCAAACTCCCCAGCCCCGCCTCCCCGAGCTGGGCCGCCTGGAGCTGCAGGGGCAGACCCTCTGCACCGCCCCCGCATCCTCGGCTCCCTGCGCCCTCGCTGGGCAGAAGTCACCGAGAAGCGACGGTCAGCTGGACTCGGTTTTGAACAGTGGGCCAGAGCCCCCGGGTGCTGCGGCTGGAAGCCCACGTCTCAGGGACAGGCAGAGAGTGTCAGGCCCTCAGACCTCAGGCGCTCGAACAGGTGGCTGAGACCTGGTGGGCCACCTGCGAGCAAGGCCATGGGGCCTAGGAAAACCGAGGTGTCAAGGACACAAGGAGGGTGTGGGACTGGGCAGCGCCGTCCACAGGCAGGGCCGTCCTCACTCCCAGAGTCAGCCGTGAACAGCGAGGGGCTCTGGGAGGCCCCCCAGAGGCTCCCCGAACTGCCTGCCCACCCGCTTTGAGGCAGAACCCACCAGCGATCGCCCCGAACTGCCCCGCTAAGGCAATGCCCTGGTGCCCCCTGGACGCTGGTCTAAGGCAGTGATTTTTCAGCCCGAGCCACCGGCATCTTTAAAACGCCCTGAGCCTGACTGAGTCGGGGGCAGGGGCCTCTTCCCTCGGGTTGTCCAGTTTGAAGAAGACAGCAACCAACACGCGGTGGCCGTCCAGAGCACGCGAATCAGAATTACACCCGTCTAGCCAGATCTGCAGAAAATGTGTGCTTGGTCTGCTGCGGAATGTTAGCACCATGAGGTGAGAAAGGTCGACCATGGCTGATCCAGGCGAAGGAGCCCCCCACGCCCCCACCCCCAGCCCACCCCCACTCTAAGTCCCTGTGTGTTGGAGTTTGGAGCAAGTTCCCCATGCGCACACGCTTAGCAGTAGGCGTTATGGGGTCTTTGACAAGGGACCTATGCCAGGGGTCTCGTGACACCTTGCTGATGACAGATCCTTCTTCTGTCACTGTCCCCGCACACCTGCACGGAGGGCCGTTCACAAGCCAGCGGCTGCCGCACCGAATCCTGCCACTGCTGCCCCGCAGGGCACCTGCAGAGTCTGGGGCCGGGGACACTCCTTGCTGGAGGCTGCAGATGCCCCTACCCAGGCCAACCCTGGGGCTAAGCCCCCTCCCTGTCAGTGCCGGTCACTCTAGGAGGGGCAGAGAGGGGAGTCACCCCTCTTTCACATCCCCACGGGCCGGCCCCTCTCTCTGAAGGGCAGCGGTTTTTGCTGTGGGGCTGCGGGGTTCGGCTTCGGGCTGATGGCGGGGAGGGGGCTCGGGGACGCGGGGACGCGGGGCTGGGAGGCAGCTCGGCCTGCGCCCCGGGGAGTTCAGGAGCTTAGTGACTGCGGAGGCGGCACTGGCGATTCCTGGCAGCCGGCAGCGTGGGGCCCTGCGAGAGAGCTGTGTGTGGCTACTTCACTCTGTCCTCACGGCCGCCCTCGGAGGTCGATACGATTATTCCATTTTGCAGGTGAGGAAATCCAGGCACAGAAGGAGCACCGGACTTGCCCCTGGGGGCCAGGGCCAGGAAACGCCCTCAGCGAGGTTGTAACCCCGGGGGTCTGGCTCCAGAGCCCAGGCCAAGGTCGCACACCCTTACCCGGGTCCCCCTGCGCCCTGCAGGTCCTGGACTCCATTCAGCCGCCACCCTCAGTCACACTCCTCGTGCGACATCTGGACCTGTTTTGTCCCCAATGTGCGGGGCTGGGCGGCGGGCGGTGCCGGTAGGCGTTGGCAATGAGTGGCTGCGGTGACTCCCTCGGGGAGAGGAAGGGCCAGGGACAGCGGCGCGGGCAGGTGGCGAGCGGGCGGCGAGGTGAGGAACCGTGGCTGGTGCCAGGACAGGAGCTCCATCACCGGACCACCGGCGGATCCCTGCCAGCACCCGGCGCAGGAACCCGGAAAGGAGCCTCACGCCTTCCGTATGCAGGGTCCAGGCCGACCCAACACCTACGAGGTCCGGCTCGGGACCAGGCCAGGATGCAGCGGGAGCGCACCGAGCTGGGAGCGCGGTCTCCCACCGGGGAGCTTCGGGCCCCAGTTTACACCATGCCACAGGCCCCCCCAGACACGCCGCTGGGCCGACTTGGGCCTTGGGCTTCCAGTTTGCAAAGCCTGGAAATGGCGCGGTGGACCAGAACCACCTAGAGGGGCGCCGGGCTCGAAGGCTGCGTCCTTTTTGGGGTTTCTCCGGTGGCCATGTGGCTGCTCTCGGGGAACGGACTTCCTGGGCAAACTCTCGCGCGTGGACCTGGGCGCCGCTGTCCCAGGTGCCCCTCGCTTCCCAGATCCTGCGCGGGCAGAAGGCACATGGGCGCGGAGCCAGGCGCGTCCGCGGGGACCGGTGGCCCAGTGGGCTTCACACCCGCCCGATTGCACCAGCTGCTTGCGCTGTGCGTGGCTTTCCTCCGGGAAGCTTTTAGTCTGGGGCAGCTGCATGGCCTCTGAGTCCATGTGTTGTGGGAGGACTTGGGGGTCTGTGACAGGGAGGCATGCAAATCCCACTGGAAGTGCTGGAGTTTGTGTGGGGGCCCCAGACACGTCCCAGGGAGCCCCTGGTTCACTGATCTCTGCCAGGACCTCACACACCGGTCCGTACACAGGAGCACCTGCCTGAGGTGGAGCTCACGGGGGCACCCACCTCCAGGAGCCCTGAACTGCAAAGCAGTGGCCTGGGTCTGTCTGGAAGCCACCTGGGGGCCTGCTCGGCCCCAGAACCTGGGTGAACTGACCGTCCGAGGCCTAGGGCAGCTGGTTCACCCTCCCCTTCCTTGGCTGACCCCTTCCTTCTAGGTGCAATGAGTGTGGCTGCCTCCCAGCCCAGTCTGCTCCCTGAGCTCTGTGCACCGGTGGGGGCGGGGGGACCATGGAGCTGGCTTCCTCCTCAAACACAAATCTTCTGCTCCGCAGGGGCTTGTCTTGCAGAGCAGGGCTGGGGTGGTCTCTCAGCAGCTACCTGGGCTCTCTCCAGCCTCAGTTTCCTCATCCAGGACAGGTGATCACCGGAGTCCGGAGCTGGGTCAGGCTCTGTCTGGGGACTGAGCCCTCTGGGTCCCCAACAGGCACAGGTCCTTGGGGCTCCCGGCCCCCAGGGAAGGTGTGATGGTGAAAACAACTCTCCTTAGTGTCCCCAGCAAACCTCTACGAACGACATTCACAGCCTCTGCTTCCTGGAGTGTAGAAAATTCTGGAAATGACTTCAGCCCTGAGGTGTGAGCCTCCCCCAGGGCAGAAACCAGCCTGGATGCCTTTGTATCTAGGCGCAGCTGCAGAATGTAAGTGCGGAGGTGGGCCGGAAGTGACTGGGTGGATGGTGGATGGCCTCGTGGGGTGAGTGGGGGACCTGGGAAGGAGGGGTGCAGTGTGGGGTGAGCGGAGGAGTGGGCGTGCCTGGGCGCTGAGAGGGACACTGAGGCCTGGAGACTGGCCAGAGCGGCTGGGATCTGGTACATAACGACCCAGCTGCTGCATCCCCTTTCTCCTTCCTGTAAACAGAATATCAAAGCATCACGGTACCAGGCCCCTGCGTGGCTTTGAGGAGGAAACGTGCCATCCTAGGGGGCCCCTCCTGCCTGGTTCCAGTGTGAAGGGATGCCCTGAGCCCCTGCTGGGGTGTGGCCACTTTGGATCTGGACTCTCACGTATGAGCCAGGACCCCCAAGAAATAGCCCCAACTGTGTCAGCAGTGGGGGGGCAGTCTGAGCACCGCAGGGGCGTGGGGGTGGGGGGGGCTGTGCTGCTGTGGCCAGACCCCACCCGCTGTGCGACCTCAGCTTCCTTATCTGCAAAGCTGCCACGATGCTAACAGTCTTCACAGGCACCGGGTCTGGGAGGCGGAGCCTGGTCCAGCGAGGTGGGAGGGGGTGCCTGGCTGCGGGGGGTCCACCCACAGAGTCTTCTGGGAGGTCCTGGGAGGCAGGGTCCCTGCTCCCCTAGGTCACATGACCTGCCCTGCAGCGTCCCCAGGGAGCCTGCATGTCTGGACACCAGCAGAGGCTCTGAGCTCTTACCCAGAGTCCACGCAGGGCCTGTTCTCAGCCTCACACGCGCCCCACCCCCCAGTGCCTAGCGCAGGGCCTGGCACACAGGTGGTCCTCAGGAGGAGAGGTTTGTTTTTTTTTTTTTTTTAAGATTTTATTTATTTATGTTTTAGAGAAAAGGGAAGGCAGGGAGAGAGAGAGGGAGAGAAACGTCGATGTGGCTGAGAGACATCCATGGATTGGTTACTTCTCACATGTACCTGACTGGGAAGGAACCCACAACCCCGGTGTGTGCCCTGACTGGGGATCGAACCGGTGACCTTATGCACTGCAGAACGATGCCCAAGCCACTGAGCCACAGCCGCCAAGGCTGAATAGCCTTTGGGAGGTGGGGAAGGCCCCACGCTCCACACAGGAACCTGAATGGTCTGCTTCTAAGGCAGGAGCCAGAGTCAAAGAGGAATTAACGGAAGGAAATGCCACCTTCAGTGAAAGGTGCCCCAGGCTCCCAGACCATCTTGGCAAGAGCCCTCCCTCTTGGCGCCAGGCCGCTGGTCCCGCTGTCCCCGCCCCTCAGCTGCCCAGGACCGGGGTCACCTGGAAGGTGAAGGATCCCTCCTGCTCGGTTGCAGCTGGGAGCCATGGGGAGAATTGTGGTGGGCCTCCTGGGGCTGGAGCTGGGGGGCCCTGTCACCCGGGTCTGAACTCTCCAAGCCATCCAGGCCGGCACAGCTCATGGAGACACGAGCGTCCTGGGCACTCGGCCAGGTCAGGGAGGAGAGGGCTCAGGGTGGCCCGGGCGCTGGCAGGAGGCAGGGGTAGGAACTCCGAGCTGTGGGAGCAGGGGCACAGCCAGGAGCTGCCCCTCCTCCCCACCTGACCCATGGCTCGCCCTCTCTGCCTCTCTCCTTCCCTACACCCCGCCCCCCCCCCGCCCAACAGGATCGGGGCTCAGGCCCCAGCCACCCACCCACCCACCACCCACCACCCACCCTGCATCGGACGTCAGTGCTGCCTTCCTTTCAAAGGCTGGGTACTATTCCTCTGCGAGTACGGCTCACGTTGGGTTTATCTATGCACCTGTTGGTAGCCTCGTTCCCTTCTGAATAACTGCTCAGGTCCCTGCATGGGGCCCACGGCAGCCGAAAGAGTTCCGGGCTGGGAGCTGTGAAGTCTCGGTCCCTGAGCAGGCTGGGCATTGTCAGGCAGGTTGTTGGACCTTTCTGGGTCCCCACCTACTGACTCATCTGCAGGGTGAAGAAGGGCTTGGCGGGGGCGAGCCCGAGGCACGGTCCCCAGTGACTCCGACGGCCCGGAACTGCCTACCACGGACAGAGAGAAGCCGCAGCTCTGTGTCAGCGCCCCCTCATGAGTCTGCATCTCTTGCTCGTACCACGTACAGGCCCTCATCACGACGGAGTCATGTTTTAAGAAGTGGACATGAAACTGGATTTTGAGGATTCAACCTAAGTTGTACAGTTTCCTCCCTGATTCCTCTACCCTTGACCTTTTGTCCACACACACTCACCTCTATGTCACCTCGTCCCCAGCTTGCACAGGTTGGAAACATGCCAAGAAACGGACTTAAGAAATACGCTCTTTCTTAGCATTTCAGAGCTTTGAGACCTACCCTGATTGGAGGGGGGTGGGCAACTGTCCCACTGGAATTGAATCTGGCCTGGGGGACACTAACGTGGGGGTTACCATTAGCTCAAGGATGTTTTACATTTCTTTTTTGGACTCTGAAAGCTCCAAACTACCTTCTGGTCCAGCAATTCCACTTCCGAGTGTTTATCGGAAGGAACCCAAAACACTCATTCTAAGTGTTACGTGCGCCCCTGTGTCCACTGCAGCGTTACTTACAGCAGCCAGGACGTGGAAGCAGCCCAGGTGCCCATCCGTAGATGAGAGGATAAAAACCACAGGGGTACAGTTACACAACGGAGTACTACTCAGCCATGAAAAAGAACCAAATCTTACCGCTTGTGACAGCATGAATGGACCTTGAGGGCATAATGCAGTGTGAGATAAGTCAGACAAAGGAGACAATGCTGTCTGATTTCACTTATATGTGGACCCTACAGAACAAGTAAAGGAACACACAAAAAGTGGAGGTCGTAACTTCCCCCCCTTCTCAGCGCTCTAGCCTTTCCCTGGGACGTCCCACCCCCTCGCCCCACTCCGCTTTCCTTTCCCCAAGCCGTATGTTTTTATTACTTGTGCTGTTGATTGTCTATCTTCCCGGTGGAATGCATGAGCCAAAGGGCTGAGATCTTTGTTCACCCTGATCACTGATACCGAACAGCAACCAGCACAGAGTGAGTGCCCAATAAATACTGAACGGACGGATGGATGGATGGGTGAGTGAGTGAGTGAGTGAGTGAGTGAGTACAGACACTTGGGGTCAGGGAGACCCTTCTTAGCTAGAACGGAAGGCTCAGAAGGCTTCACTGGGACCCCCGCACAAGCAAACGCTAGCAAACGCAAGCAAAATCTGATCCTGTCGAAAGTGCATGTTAACTCTGCCTTCCCAAAGTGGTTTGGAAAAACTGCGAAGTCTCAGAGGCTGTTCTTGTATTGCTCCTGGGGTGGGAAGCAAATAAAGGGTTTTCTGAAACAATTTATTAGTTAGGATTAACAGATTAACCAAAGCTATAACACTGAACAAATTTACTAAAACTGTAACACTTTACAAATGTACTAAAGCCATTTAACAAACTTATCGAAAGTGTAACATTTTACAAATTGACTAACGGCAACATTCCCCACTGTTTCCTTGAGTTCCTGGGGTTAGTCCTGAGGCACAGTTTGGGTCCCGACCTGGAGGCCTAAGACTGACTTTAAAAGTAAACAGGTTCATAATGGGACAATTTGTTCTAATCCTTTGGGAAGCAAACCCCCTGGTTGAAGAAGAAGAAGAATGAAGGAGGAAG